>JASANF010012232.1:0-45134 GCA_030248245.1 Trissonchulus sp. WLG1_4 | reverse complement strand
TAAACGAATTTCATGACAGTCCTCTCAGTGGAGGACACAAAGGATTTTATAAAACCTACGAGCACCTGAATCGTCGGTACCATTGGCCATCAATGCGCCGTGACGTTAAAGCACACTGCAAGGCATGTCACCTATGCTCTGTCAAAAAGGCACCACAAGCCACCCCTAAAGCCCCACTCACCCCTATTCCTATTGACTCGACACCCTTCTCTCGTTTATGCGTCGATGTAGCCGGCCCCCTGCCACAAACCATTAATGGTAACTGTTATATCCTAGTTTTTGTTGACAGTTTCACGAAATGGTGTGAAGCTTTCCCTATAGTGGACACGAAATCCAGCACAATAGCAACAATTTTTGTTAATGAAATTGTAGCTCGATACGGCCCACCCCGCTCACTCCTTTCTGACAATGCTCGCTATTTCACTTCTGAAACTGTCACAGAAATCTGTAAATTGATGGATACTAAGAAATTAACAAACACCCCCTATCGACCACAAGCACTTGGTCAAGTAGAACGCCAGAACAAAACCCTGAAAACTATGCTGTCTCATTACTGTTCATCCCACCAACATAACTGGGATGTATATTTGCCCCTAGTCCTGTATGCTTACCGTGCGTCCACGCACGAATCAACTGTAGAGTCACCCTACTTTCTTTTGTTTGGCCGAGACCCAGTCACACCCCTGGACACAGTCCTTTCTAAACCATTGACACCCTACGCCAAGTATGATGATTACTGTCGTGATATGTGCAAAGCCCCACGCGAAGCCTGGGCACTAGCTGACAATGCCATTAAAACCGCTCAAAGACACCAACAGTTATCATATAACCATAAACTAAACCTTCCTAGTTTTGACATAGGAGATAAGGTGTATGCCTACACACCCACAACGAAAAAGGGTACCACACCTAAACAGTCCACCAATTGGGACGGCCCGTACAGGATCATTGAAATTGATGGTAAAAACTTTACCCTACGTAGCCTTGATAACCCCAATAAGACACCCATCAGACGACATGTGGATCATGTGAAAAGAGCGTTTGACATCCGTATCCCCCATTCATTCCTGGCAAAACTCAAAGAAACACCGCCCACAGAGCGCTCCTGTTCGAAGACGTTCCCCCAGACATATCACTTGACTCCCGAGAAACTAAATGAACGAAATTAAATATAAATTCCCAAACTGACTAAATGATGCTAAGCTTATTCTAAACCAAGCCCAATGAAACACTAAACCATGCATTTAAACCTTGCATTAAAACTTGTATACTTAATTCATATTATTTCATTACGCCCCCCATTCGCCAACTCAGGTTGCACCTGCCCTTTATTGCAAATGAAGCTTAATTGTTATTGCAGCTAGCCTGTTAAGTTTATAACCTAACCCACTCCTTAACTTTACGGCCACATCCTGCCCATTTAGTTTACCACCCCAAATAACCCTCATTTGGTTTACAACCTTACCACCCATCTTGCCTCCCAACCATCACCCCTTGTCTTTTATTGCCGCAATCTACTCCTGAAGTTACTGCCGAAACACCCATTAGTTTATTACCACGACCCCACGTCAAACCCCATGTGCCTTTTAACTGTTTTCCTCCCCTCAAGTTAACCTCAGTCGTTTTGATCTCCTTCTGTTATCCCATTTTTTTTAAAGTATTTGTATAACTATTGTGTGTGCACTTTTGTGCTTTCCATTTGTTTGTATATAATGCCAAACTTAACTCCCTCCCCCAACTCACAATGATTTTAATCAAACTTTAAATTTCGTTAATACACCTAAAATTATCTAACCAACGTGTTAAACCCGTGTCAAAAGACACCCTCCATCACCCCCGCCCCCGCTAACCAACATTGCTGGCCACCCAGCTAACCCCTCCCACTATTCAACACCTTAATGTAAACCTATCCTGCAAAATTCTCATCTGAAAACCTTACTCCTAAAATAGAATTTAACTACATATTCTATTTAACAAAACAAATCAACTTACCAAACCTCCTGACTACTCCTCCTGTGTGTGTCTGTGTACAAATCTCCTGACTACCTAAAATAAAATTCTAACTACTTATCTAAAAAGCTATGCCCTAACCTACATCTATTCACCCCACTCCTGTAGTCCTAGATCTAATCTCACTACTACTACTAAAAATCGTAATTACTTACCTTTTTCAAAAATCGGATGACATGACAACAACAATGTCATGTGACCCGTTACGTTTTGCTATAAATGGGCTTGTAATTTTCCCATTATTAGTCAACCCATTAACCACGCCATTTCGATACTAAATTGGAAAATAAAATTTTTCCATACAATTAACCCCAAAAAGTAAACAATCAGGCTACTATTATAGTAGCGACTAGTCTCACCTCATCATAAACAAAGAAGAAATTTAATCCTTTATGTATGACACCCAGAAACAATAAACTTTTAATAAACTAACCTTAAATATAAATCGCTGTGATAAAGATGATAATAATGATATTTTGTTTCAGCTATTCAACATTTGCTTTTATGAAGTTGGCGTCGTCATCTGCGACCCCAACGCCCGAATCCGTGACATCCCCAACCTCCTCCGCCCTATGGACCTCACGAAATTTTACTTCATCATCATCCACGTCGGCTACAATGACTTGTTTGAACCCGCCGGTAGCTGGAATGATGATGTCGCCTTTGATCTGTCCTTCCTTAACCGACCCTCCGCCCCGTATATTGGTCCGGTCCCTTCCACCACGCTGCTGGTGATGTCCGCCCCCTGAAATTGGAAGACCTCGAAGCCCTCCTAATCCGCCATTGCTCCCCTGCCCCCAACCTCCGCTACATAAACAATCTCGAGTTCCCCAGCTATCCCTTATCCGATGCCCCCCTCTTCGACCCCCAGCCCCATTTCCACCTAGGTTACGATGGCATGGTCTCCCTGTTCGCCTATTGGTCCCTCTCCATTCCCAGCCTTGAAGCCCCCCAGCCCTATTTCTCCCGCCAACAGTATGACCAAATGCCCCCCCCCATCTCGGCACCAGATCTGCCCCCACGGTGACCATACCGGCAGCCCGACGTCGATACCCTGCCACCACTCCCAAGCAGCCCCCGCCCACGACCCCGATTGAGTCCCGCAAATTACCCAGAAACCCAGCCCCACTGTTGTCCTCCGTCGTCACCCGTCCTGCCCTGACCTCATTCCGTTCTGACCGTTCAGCTCCCCTCATGAACTCAGCACCGTCCCCCCTTCTGTCCAACCCCCCTGCCCGCTTGGTGAATACGGTCCAGACCCGCAACAGCCCTCCGCCCCTAATGTCCACCGTCCAGAATGCCCCGCTAATGTCCATAACTATTTCCAACCCCAATCGCCCTGACCCCCACTACCAGGCCCCCACTCAGCCCAAATGCCCCCCATTGATGCCAGAAGCTGCCGCCCCCAAACCGCAATCTCCCAATCGCACCCCATCGTACGACGACTCGACGCCCCCGGTCTGCCCCTTGGATTGTTCCCGCTGCGCCAAAACCCCTGCCCCAATCCTATTCCCGAATGCCCCCCTGATCCCTCAAAATTCCTGCGCTGGGTCCCGATCTGCCAGAACAGTGACGGATCCACTTTCATCATGGTACCCAAGGACATCCAGCCGCCGCCCAACGTTTTCATCAAGTAACTGTGAACTTTGAAAAAAAATGCAAAATTTAAAAAAAAATTGTTTTTGTTTGTTATTGTGATCAGTTCATCTCATACCAGGTTTAATCAGATAAAATAATAGGTAACTAAAGTCTGACCAAAAAAGGTTGAGTCACTTCATGTTTTGCTTGTTGCATAAAAATGGTAAGAGATAGCCCCAACAAAGTATATATATTCTTGACCCTTGGGACAAGTAGAACTTCGTAGTGACCATCACTGGGCACTACTGGTCACTCTGACGAAAAAGTTACTGTACGCCCACAAAAATCACAAGTAACATTCATAATGTATTGTAGGTTTATGTCCAGCAGACGAACTTTCGAACGAGCTATTGATGTCCACTCAATGTCCACTCAGTATCCACTTATTAACTTTCGAAGAAAAGTGCTTTTTTGTTATTAAAACAATTCTTGAATATTTTCACGGAGCAATTTTCCTGTCATAGTGTGGCAAATAACGCGGGCTATTTGTTCCGACTCCTTATTGTACTGTATTGTACTGTAGCTGAATTTAATACACCCGGTAAACTGACCACTTGACCACTATGGGGGCAAATCGAGATTTTTTCACAGGTTGCAGACATGAATCTTGTAATTTAGCCTATCTGAAGCTGCAAGAATTGCTACTACTGCTTAATTTCAAAAACGGTTCACTTTTTTCACTGGTGACTGACCATTGGTCATTTACCAAAAAGTTGCACCAACTGTCTTTAGTGCCTGACTACACAAAATTGATCCCAAATAACGCTTAAAATTTGATTACAACATATTTTTATGATGTTGATCTGCACTTAATCAGCAATTTTCTGTAATGGAACTGCAATGAATGCTGTAAAAGAGATGTTATATAAGAATGCATAATACAAAGATAACGAGATTTGATCGCCATATAGATATACCATATCATCAGCCCAGTAAAGTATACTTGTATCTTTGTCCTAATATCTATATATAATCCCTACATTTTTGGTGCCTAAAGTCCGGGAACATGGCTGCTAGACGTGGTGGGGGACGACAGGGTGATGAACTGGATGGTGCGGGCTCCAGTTTCGGCCAGGGTGGTCCGGGGGTGGACTGGCAAAGTTTTTTGCGGTTCATGCAGGAGCGGGACGAGCGATCAGAGAGGCGGCAGTTGGAGATGATGCAACAGCAACAAGCCCTCTTGGAGCAGTTGGTCCAGCACCAGGTTCAGATTGTCCAGCCACAAACCACAGCAGTCCCTGGGGTTCCACAGGTTATGGTAACTTTACCTTTGCCTCGTGTGTTTTATGGGGACGAAGATAAAGATGGTATAGACTTCGATAACTGGGTTGAACAAATCAGGCAGTATGCAACAATGAGTGAGCAAGCCCCGCTTGAGGTAATGGATAGAGTTGTTGAAGGGATGGCCCGAGCGAGTCTGCGCTCGTTGCCACCAGAGTTACGCGCTACGTTTGACAGTGCCGTAGTTCATTTAAAGCCTCTAGTTACTCCTATTGTTTCGCCCATGGCGGCTGCTACCAAGTTGTTGGATTTCCGCCAAGGCAAACATGAAAGCGCTGCGTCGTACGTACAGAGATGGCGTCGGACGTACGGACGCGTGGGTCAAGATGCTGTTCTTGCAAAAGCCTGCTGGATCAATGGTCTTCGACCAGAACTAAAAGAGAAATTAATTTCCTGTGCCGGTCCGGGCGAGCAGGAATCCACCTTAGTGGAGCTACAAGAAAGAACCGTTACTAAATATCACGCGTTAGATCAAATAAAATCTTTAGTTAAAGATAATGGCCAGTTTAGCACCGGTGAAAAGCGGCTAGTCACCAGAGCTGACAAACAGCAAATGGGAAATTTTAGAAATTTTCAAGACATAAATAGGCATAGTGATAGCCGTGAACAGGGACTGAACAAACAGTATGTTACCTGTTTCGGTTGTAACCAGAAAGGACATTACGCTTCAGAGTGCGAAAAGAACAAAAAGACAGCCAACACCAAGAGTTCGATATGTCGCGTGAAGACACAAAACAATCAACAGATTGTTACAAGCAAAGAGTCACGATGGAAGTCAGTCAGCAGTGGAAGACCAAAGCTATCAGATATCGGTGTCAAACTCAAATTTGGTCACGATGTCTACGATGGGACAGTTGTTGTGGACACAGGTGCGGATGTTAATTGTATTCCCAAATCGCTGTACTATCAACTAAAAAAAAGGGCCATGTCCATGACTCCGAGCAACAAGTTAACGCTGTTGGGGCGTGGGGTCCGGTGGCAAGACTACCAATTGTCGAAGCTACTATTTCTGTGGAGGGCGGACCCGTTGTTCAAACCGTCTTCGCAGTGATTGATGAAAATGAATCTCAATCTGGTGAAGAGGTTCTGTTATCTCGTTCAACCGCGTCACAACTTGGTGTGGCTACGTTTGTTTGGAGGGTCGGAAATCCGAACGAAAACTTCAAAGCTAACAAAGCGGACTCTTCATGCATGCTGATGACCAGTCCAAAAAGACGGTTCACGTTCAGGAGGCCACTGACGTTAGCAGTTTCCAAAAAGACGGTGTTGGCTATATCCCTGTTCACTTAGACGGGCCAGACAGAGACGTGTTGTTTGAGACCGATGAAACTCTAAAAGATACCTTATCGAGTGGCGTATTGGCATCGAGCAACGGAAAAGTGGCTGTCCCGATGAAAAGAAAAGTGGAACTGCAACCTGGAACAATTATTGGAGCAATTTCAGATACCGAAAACTTTGATGAAATTCCTCAACCGGTTTCACCTAAAAATGAGCTCACTGACGCAGAGTGGCGTAAAAAGTTAAATTCCGATTTGTACGTGGATCAGAAAAACGAGCTTGTTCAATTGCTGGGCAAATATCAGGATGTATTTGCTATGATACGCGGTGACGCTGTTGGTGGCGCTATTGGCATTGAGCACACAATTGAAACTACAGGAGGGCCGATAAAGCAGAAACCTCGCCGATTTTCTAAAGACAAGCAACGCTTAGAGGCAGAAGAGGTACAAAAAATGCTGGCAGAAGGTGTCATCCGGAAGTCAAAGTCACCGTGGTCGAGTCCAGTAGTTTTAGTAATGAAAAAAGATGGAACTGTGCGCTTTTGTATCGATTACAGAAAACTTAACGCAGTTACCGTACCAGATGCATTCCCAATGCCGCGTACAGAAGATTTACTGCGGCTTGGTGCTGGGGCGAAATACTTTCGCACGCTTGACTGCATGTCAGGATACTGGCAAATACCTCTAGCCGAAGATGCTGTACCAAAGTCCGCGTTTGTCACAACTGCCGGGTTGTACGAATTTGTTGTCATGGCCTTTGGTATGACAAATGCCGGAGCAACATTTCAACGATATTCCTCTTCAGTTCTGGAGGGTTTGCCGTTCGCTGCAGTCTATATTGACGATATAATTGTCGCGAGCGCCTCTTTTAAAGAACATATTAGTCATCTAACGGAAGTGTTTGAAAGGCTGCGTAACAGCAATTTACGATTAAAACTTGGTAAGTGCGCCTTTGCTGTTGGAAAAGTTACGTTTTTGGGATTTGATTTAACGGATGGCCAAATCTTACCCTCCGCGGAAAGAGTGCGAAAGCTTATAGCTTGGAAACCACCGAGTGATGTGAAAGAGTTGAGAGTTTTTCTAGGCGCGATGGGATTTTGCCGACGCTTTATTAGGAACTACGCGGCACTCGCTGAGAACTTGAACGCTCTGACCAGAAAGAATGTGCCGTTTCACTGGGGCGAGAAAGAGCAAAAAGCATTTGACGATTTGAAAAGTGCTATTTCATCCGCAATAATTCTGAACCAAGTCAGTGACGACCCGGAGAGTGAATTTATTATAGAAACAGATGCGAGTGGGTCCGCACTGGGCGCCATCTTGTATCAAAAGGTAAATTCTGAGCAGCGGATAGTAGCAGTTCAGTCGAAGTCACTTACGTCGGCAGAGCGCAACTACGCCACAATTGAGAAAGAAGCCCTGGCTGTAATCTGGTCACTCAAGATTTTCAAAACACTTTTGGCATGCTCACGTCGACAAATTCAAATCTGGACCGATCACAAACCATTAACGGCTATTATGAAATTGTGGATGGAAGACCCACCAAATTCTCGAATTGCTCGTTGGATGAAAGCGCTGCGCCCAATGGCTATAAACGTCCAGTACAAACCGGGGAAAGAGAATTCAATGGCCGATGCTTTATCCAGAATAAAGACTTTGCGCATTTTGCCAAATAACGACTTTGACGAAGCTGAACTAGTTGTCGCATTGGCTACTGATCATACAGACAAAGAGATGACAGAAATGGGTCTTTGTCGTATTGGCATGCTCTGGTATCTCGATGATGGCGGACGACTGCGTTTGTTTGTTCCTAAAACTCAAAGACAGAAATTGATTGAAGAAGTGCATGGAGGACGCAAGGGCGGTCATTTCGGTTGGAAGTCCATTTATGACATTCTTAAACAAGACTATTATTGGCCAGGTCTCTGCAGGGACACAAGACAAAGTGTAACGAGTTGCACCATCTGCCGTCAAAGAAATGCCGGTGTACGTGAAGTGCCAGAATTGCATCAGATCTGGACGAATGAACCGGGCGAGTTGGTGGGAATAGATATTACACATTTACCCCGAAGCCAACAAGGAAATCGGTATGTGCTGTTTGCTATCGATCATTTCACCAAATACTGTCAAGCATATCTAATTGAGAGTTTAAATTCTGAATCCGTGATAAAGGCTGTGAAGCAGTTTTGTATGGTGGCGGGTTTCCCAGAAAAGTTTCTGACGGATCAAGGACGGTGCTTCACTTCGGGAAAGTTTAGCAAATTTTGTGAAGCCAACGGGGTCAAGCACATACTTACGACGCCAGACCACCCACAAGGAAACGGGATCACGGAAAGAGTTATTCGTACGATAGTAAATGTGCTCGCTAAGAAAGTAGTTGATGATCCGTTTGCGTGGGACGAATATCTCCACGAAGCTGTCTCCGCATACTTGGCTACTCCTCATTCAACGACTGGAAAGACGCCGCGAGAGATTGCTTTTGTCAGAGACCCGGAAGTTTTAAAGAATGTTCGTCAAAAGATATATAAAGAACAGCTGAGTCGTAAACAAGCTTTTAGTAGTGGCAGAGCAAGACCAAAGAACTTGATTGTGGGGGATAAGGTTTATGTCTACGACAGATGCCGCAGGGTTGGTCCAGCCGGAAAATTGGCCTGTCCCTGGAAGGGTCCTCAAACTGTAATAGATTGTTCTCCAACCACGGCCTTGTGTGAAGACGAAGTCGGGTCCCTCAAAAGACATGCTCGGAGTAACATTGTGCGGGTACCTGACTCTGAGAACAGGGACGGAAGTTTGGGGGAAGCGGTGTAATGGAACTGCAATGAATGCTGTAAAAGAGATGTTATATAAGAATGCATAATACAAAGATAACGAGATTTGATCGCCATATAGATATACCATATCATCAGCCCAGTAAAGTATACTTGTATCTTTGTCCTATTATCTATATATAATCCCTACATTTCAGTCGATGTTAGTTCAACTACCTCAATTTTAACTCACTGCAAAATAGAGGGAATTTTCAAAAAGATTTAATTGAGCAAAATTTCAGCATAAATTATGCTATTTTTGACTAAAAATGCTATTTAACATATGAATAAATAATTTTTAACATAATTTCAAGTTTTAATACAGTTATAGCAGTAGTGGTCACTCCACAAATATTACACACTGTGCTCAGTAATGTTCATAGTTTATAAAGAGGATTTTGCACGTCGCCGCTGCATCAGGATAGCCGAGTGGTCAGAGGAGCTATTCGCCAAGGGATGGGTTGAGGGTTCGATCCCCAACAGGTAATGTTCTTTTCCTTTTTTCTTTTTTTAATTTAACATATTTTATTGCATTTCTAACATAATTAAAGCTTTCTGTGCATCTAAACTTGTTATTTTTTTAAACCAATTTGTGTTTTTAACAATTCTACACAGAAACATTGCAGCTATGTTTTCTGCTTAAATAGATGTGTAAAAAATTTTAAAATAACAAGTTTAGATGCACAGAAAGCTTTAATTATGTTAGAAATGCAATAAAATATGTTAAATTAAAAAAAGAAAAAAAGGAAAAGAACATTACCTGTTGGGGATCGAACCCTCCACCCTTCCGCTGGCGATTAGCGCCTCTGACCACTCGGCTATCCTGACGCAGCGGCGACGTGCAAAATCCCCTTTATAAACTATGAACATTACTGAGCACAGTGTGTAATATTTGTGGAGTGACCACTACTGCTATAACTGTATTAAAACTTGAAATTATGTTAAAAATTATTTATTCATATGTTAAATAGCATTTTTAGTCAAAAATAGCATAATTTATGCTGAAATATTGCTCAATTAAATCTTTTTGAAAATTCCCTCTATTTTGCAGTGAGTTAAAATTGAGGTAGTTGAACTAATATCGACTGAAAATTGCTGATTAAGTGCAGATCAACATCATAAAAATATGTTGTAATCAAATTTTAAGCGTTATTTGTGATCAATTTTGTGTAGTCAGGCACTAAAGACAGTTGGTGCAACTTTTTGGTAAATGACCAATGGTCAGTCACCAGTGAAAAAAGTGAACCGTTTTTGAAATTAAGCAGTAGTAGCAATTCTTGCAGCTTCAGATAGGCTAAATTACAAGATTCATGTCTGCAACCTGTGAAAAAAATCTCGATTTGCCCCCCTAGTGGTCAAGTGGTCAGTTTACCGGGTGTATTAAATTCAGCTACAGTACAATACAGTACAATAAGGAGTCGGAACAAATAGCCCGCGTTATTTGCCACACTATGACAGGAAAATTGCTCCGTGAAAATATTCAAGAAGTGTTTTAGTAACAAAAAAGCACTTTTTCTTCGAAAGTTAATAAGTGGACACTGAGTGGACATTGAGTGGACATCAATAGCTCATTCGAAAGTTCGTCTGCTGGACATAAACCTACAATACATTATGAATGTTACTTGTGATTTTTGTGGGCGTACAGTAACTTTTTCGTCAGAGTGACCAGTAGTGACCAGTGATGGTCACTACGAAATTCTACTCGTCCCAAGGGTCAAGAATATATATACTTTGTTGGGGCTATCTCTTACCATTTTTATGCAACAAGCAAAACATGAAGTGACTCAACCTTTTTTGGTCAGACTTTAGGTAATGTATGAATGATTGACGGTGTATATAGTTTGATTTTGTATTCTCTTGTTGTACAGACACCCTGACATTGACACCATCATTTAACCATTAATTTCCAGAACGGGGACGTTTGATTTTCTAAGCCCCCCCCCCCCCCGTGTAACAGGGACGTTCGATTTATGATCGTCCCTGTCATCTTGCCCCCCCACCCGTAAAACAGGGACGTTCAATTTATGACCGTCCCTGTCATCTTAATTTCAAATTACCTAAAACTTACCTAGCGTCCCTGCAACCTAAACTTTTCCCATAAAACTTCGGGCACAAAGGCACCGCCGACATCTACCATAACCCCCAGATGACACCCTAAACCTAACTAACCCAAGCTAAACCTGGCGGGAAGAAAAACGATGAGTCGTTGGGTAGAAGTGGACCGTGAGCGGTCTGGTTTTAAAGAGAGATCAAGCGGATTGTGACTGTGAAGTGTTGGTGTGTGTAAAGTTGATGGTGAGAGAGAGAGGGATTGATTAAAGTTGAGGTGAAGTGAACTGAAAGTGGTATATAATAATTGCTGTAATTGTAACCGTTTGTGTAACCCGTTTGTTCATTGTTTTACTGGTAAACCTTGATAACCCTGTGTCCTTGTCTTTTTTAAGTAACCAGTTAAGGTATCGTAGTTAGGCATCTAGGATTAGAATCCGCGACCTACCACCGTAACCCCAACCTAGGTGACCTAACGCACTAGAAGGTCGGTACATAATTACCACTACCGCCTTACCGCCTTCCTCCCACCAATTACATCTACTTTAACGTGGTTACACTTTTACCAAGCAGAAGTATAAACTCAAAGCTTATTGAAACCATAAGCGGAGGGAGATGTTAACTACTCGTTTACACTAACAGCTTTGGTCTCGAACTGTACCTATAAAGCTATTGCTATTACTGATATACATAGCATCGTATATTGTATGTCAGCTAATAAAGTCGAACGAGTAGAAAGGGGGATCATACACAACAAAATCTATCACCGCAGACGTATGTAATTGCCTCAGTTTTTTTAACGGATGAGTTCAATGATTTGGTATCCCACTAACTGTTACAACAGACCGTGGAAGGCACTTCGAATCTGAGTTGTTCTCAAAGTTGTCAGTGCTTTTAGAATTTAGCAGGATTCGCACACCGCCTCTCACCCAAGTAGTAACAATAAAATAGAAATATTTTACCGCACTCTAAAACAATCTTTGAAAGCAAATAGAGCTGGCATAAAGTCTTTCGATATGCTTTTAGCTTACCAAATCACACCTTCGTCAGTGACTGGCGTCTGGACATTTTAACTCGTGACTGGCACCACTGCATTACTGTCCTTAATTGTCTCCGTGACACTAATTTCAACATTCAGTTCATGAACAACCTGTTTAGTGTATACACGATGTTCATTTTAAAATTTGTACCAATAAAGCGACAAAATTTTTTGACCCAACACTGCCAGAAAATCAGAAATTACTAGACTGCTCACACGTTTGGGTTCGGATAGACCGGATACGGCACCCAGCCTCGTACGCCAGTACTTACAAAGTGTAATAAATGTATAATGAAAGATTGGGGATGAAAGTATTAAATATAATGTACTGAAATGTACAGACAGCGACTGATGTGCTAGGCGGAATGCGTAAAGGCAGTCTCCGGACACAGTTCAGACTACGTCTAATCCTTTAGACTAACACTTTTAAGACTAACGTGTCAGAACACCCTTTGGAATACGTATGCAATACGTGTAGAATTTTCCATTACGATGTTCTAAAAATACTAATCGGAATGCATAAAAAACGTCAGTCTTAGGTTAATCTTGGTTTTCCATTAAAAATTACTACATGCCTTTTAACTAGTCTAAGGCTACTCTAAGCCTTAAAGTCTAAGCATTTATAATTTTTTGAAAAATTAAAGCCTGATAAGTGTTGTCAAAGATCATGTTCTCAAGCGTTTTTAACAAATCTTATAAAGGTTTGTGAAATGGGATAATCACGAAAAATTGCAAATTTAAGCTATCGGTAGCAATAGTTATTGTTTAGGAAATGTTAGCTTTCGTCTTATGACTCAATATTGTACAGAAATTTTTTTAAAATTTTTTGTTGCAAATTTATCATTTTGTAATTTAGGTTTAATATTACTTAGTTATAATAGCTTTTGGCCTTAGTTTTCATTGGTGTTCACCCATTTCAGTTTTATTCAAATGTGGTCGCGGGTTCAAAAATTAGCTGTTAATTCTAACCTAAGTCACACTCACTTAATTCTGCCTCTTAATCACGTATCCTAACTACTTCACAAAAGTCTCTCAAACTCAACACCTTTTCATAGTACATCTTTACTCGTCGAAATCAGAAATTCATGCACCATAACAAACACACAAAAATAACGATTCCACAACATTCACACACAAAGCAAAATACAGCCGCTCTCTATCGAATTCCTTCCATCAACTATTTTAAAAACTGACTAACCTTCTGAATCTTTCTCAAACCGTCGCATTCACATAGGGTCGAATTTCATCATTTCTTTAGAATTTCATCGTTTGAGTCGGCTTCTTTTTAGAAACTACAGTAGGTATTGAGTTGACAAATAGGCTTAGTAATTTTAGTATTTCATAGATAAGTACGATAAGAAAATGCATTAATTTCGATCTTAATGATGAGAAATAAAAGAACGCCTCAGATTACTGTAGTTAGGAAGCTACAGGAGGGGGTGACTTTTGAATTTCGAACGTCCCCTGATTACACTCTGGGCCTTCAATTTCGAACGTCCCCGTTCGAACGGATGAGAGAGTAATAAGGTCTAAAGGTCGGAATACCTGGTAATATCGAAATTATGGTTTTGGCTATTGTAGTGGGTTGATAACATAGGTCGAAATGAACATACAATAGAGAGCTAGAGCAAGCAAGTAAAAGAATAATGATTACATTTGGTGGTTAACATACAACATCAATACTAGACAAACAAAAACAACAACCCAAATAAAAACAACAACAACAAACAAACAACAAAAAAAATTTAATTTTTTTTAATACGTGAGATTTAAAATTCCAAGGATTGATTCAACGACTATAGATAAAATGTACTAGACTAATATGAGTATAGGTAATACGTATATAATAAAAACAAACAAACGATGTAAGTACTCACTAAAACAACTGGGCATAGGACAATACAGGTAGAGTAAAAGATCGATGCAAGCCAAAACAGACAAACTATAAAACAGGCATGCACGGTATATAAATGATGGACAGTCAAATAAAACAATACAGAATAGGTCGAAGTTAACAGTCGCTCGGTAAATGGTCGTAAATAAACAGTAAAAGTTACTGAAAAATGATGTTCGGCGGGCGTTGACCTTTGGGTACAATGATGGAAATAGCCCCATCGACAGTCAAATACAGCGGGAGCCATGAATGAAAAAACTGGCGTTGGGGTATTGGGGGAGAATTGGCATAATGGGGAGGAAGTGCGGAATTGGGGCAGGAGCTGAGGAGACAGCAATCATGGGTTGGACGGCCGAGGCTGACTGCATTGGTGCAGGAGCAGGTTGCGGTTGTGTAATTGGACTGTATTTCGGGGTTGTGGCTGGCGTCTTCGCGGGTTCGGCGTTGCTAGCATTGGGTGGGTGATTCGCTGGATTGGCGGGCTCTGGGGTGGAAGGTGCGGTCGTCATCGTGGCTTCAGAACTGCGATTGTTGCTGGTGGTCGTTCGTGTAGGTCGAGATTGCAAGGATCTAGCTGGTTGGGTTGAGCGTGTCAGTTTTTGCTGTTGGAAAGGTTGTCAGTACAGTATTGGTGAATGCTACGAAGGGCTTTGGATGTCTTCGAGATGTAGTGGAGCAGTGCTCACGAGCCTTCGTAGGTCAGGACAGGGGTCGAGTTTGCTGATAGATTTTGGTATAGATCTATCTCAGGGTACTATTCGGTGAAGCGGTTGATGGGCCAATAGCGGATGGACGTATCCTGGCACGCATTACGAATTATCTCCGACAATCGCTGGGCCACTTCCGCTTGTTCGAGTCGACGTGTGAACGGTCCGTACCAACGGATTTTGGTCGAAATATCGGTCAGTGCGGAAATTGCAGATTGAATGCTCTGCTGCCCATCTCAGTCGCAATCCAAATCATTGGTCGAAATTACAATTAAAACATAATTGTACATAGTGAGGTCGTGTTTTTGGACGAGCCACGGAATGTCCGAAATTCCTGCTCCCGGGGAGCAAATGACTCGCCCGCATTCAAGAGATCGCAAGTACTTGAGGCTTTGGTCGGAAATAATCAGGGCGGAGCGGGGCGGCTTGTTCGTGGTCGGAGGGCCTTGGCAGAACGCAATTAGGTCTATAGGGGGATCCTCGCCTTCTTGGAGTAGTTCAGCCGCATCGTCGAGCAATCGGCCGTGCTGGTCGTGTCCAGTAAAACTGGTAAAGTCAGGCAGAAACTGCTTCACGACTGCGCCGGCGGACCAAAATTGGTGTTTGCCGAGGCACACAAACGTAACATTGGGCGTCATTAGCATGTCGTAAACTGCTTCAAAAATAGTGGCCAGGTGCATCCAAATCGAAATAATGACGTCATTGCGTTTAAGAATCCACGGGCCGTTCTTTTCAATGTACAAGTGGCGTTTGGAGGCCAAATAGGCGTCCATCGCGTTTGCGGTCGAAATGTTGAGAATATCGCGGGCCTCATTCATCATGCCCAGCGTAACGAAATGGGCGAATTCCATAATTTGCTTGACCACCAAGAAACGCAGGTCTCCCACTGGGATCAGTCGGGAGAAACGGTGGTACGTGGATAACAGGTGGTTCGCTCCATCAACATAGGCTCGGGTGGCGGAGATCCGGGAGGAGTGTGCGGACCGGGCATTATCGAAAACTTCACGTAGAGATGGCGTACTTGGGCGAAATATGAGAATAGTACTAACAAAAATAATATCGATATGATAGCTAAAACAAAACAAGTCCAGAATTAGAAATACTATAGTTCAAAATGTGTATCAGCTTTTATTTTCGTTCTAAATATTCTAACTACTGTGTAGTCATCAGTTTTTTTCATTCGTTTTACAGTTATTACTTCGAATACTTTTACATAGTCAACAGTGGAGCGATATCTTGGTTTGGTATAGCGATATCGTGAAGTCGTTTGGTTGGCTGGGCCGTTTTCACTAGCTTACGACATAGATCACGTGATTCAAGATTTCTGCTTACTAATTGAAGAAAAACTTTCGACATGGGATTGGTACGACTATATTTCAAAGAAAGATGATACTGTACAGATACACAACATTGGAAGAAACATTTGGAACAATACTGGATACAACTTTGACGGAATTGGCATTTGGTTTGTACTTAGTACAGGCATAAACTGGTATGTTCTTTCTTAAGTGAGAGTTGCTAAATACCACAGTAAGTTAAATTAGGCTAACTTTATTACTTGAAAGAGAAAAAAATAGAACACTTTATAATACGATCGTTTATAGTAGTCAGAAATTGTAACATAGTTTGCACAATTTTTTGAAGTTGCAGCAACACGTTTAGTACATTAGGGCAGTAAAATAACACAAAGGTTTGTCACGGAAAGTATGGAACTGAAACAAACGCAACGCATAATGCTAGTCACAAACTAGGACAACTGGGCTTATTGCCGGAAGTAACTAAGTGATTTCAGAGTGACTACTCTTTGTCGAAAAGTTCTTTGCTTATTTTCATAACTGTTGAACAAACGGGAATAATTTATTTTCATAGTATTAGGCGGCCAACTGGGATAGTTTAGTTTTATAGTTTTAGGTCGACTTTCAGTTTTTGTTTATTTTGAATGCAGAAGTCGGAGCTAGTCAAAAGATCCTTCAAGTTGGGTTTCTATGTGACATAAAATGAACAGCTGCCGCGAAATTATGAATGAAGTGGCATTAGACAAACAGAAAGAATTTCGAACTATATAAATAAAGGCTAAATTAAAGTGTCCGTGTATATTGGATAGTTAGTATGTTATAATCAAAGATTTTTTGCTGTAAAAGCCCTGCAGAGCGTCTGTTACCGTGTTCAGTTTTAGTATTTGTTGGATCTGTAGGGGTAGGGGCATCAGTGTGAGGTGATTTCAAAATTTTGGGGATGTGTAAGTCGTACGAATGTTTTACGTGGTCGACATGGCGCGTAATATGACGACTATTTGGGTCATTCACATTGCGTAAATCGAGGTTTTTACCATTTATGCCGACTATACCAAATGGACCATCCCAAAATGTAGATAATTTGGGGCTCATTCCTCTTGTTGTTCTAGGTGTAAATATGTAGTATATCTTGGATTGCCTCCCAGACTACAATAGAGACTGGAGTCAGTCAGTACTTTTGTATATGCTGATCTGTCATTAAAAAGCTGCTGTATTTCATAGCCGATTAGCTTTATAAGAATACTACATTGGCGCTGCGACCATTTTACCTACTGTGCGCGCTTGTCATAATGGAAAACCACGCTGCAGAAGCCGGTCAACGCAGAGGTCCATATGCTCACCCACAAGAATTTCGTGGAGGGGACCAACAATGGAAAGGCTGGTACCGCAATTTCGAAGCGTGTGCGCGAATCAACCAATGGACGGAGCAACAAATGAAAGACTGGATCCGGGTTTCAATGGTCAGTCCTGCTCGCGAAGTTCTAGACGAAATGCCTGCAGAGGTTATCACTGGCCATTATGAGGACTATATCCAGTGGATTGATGCCAAATTCGATCCACCAGAAAAGACTACGATGTACATCGGCGAACTTCAGGCCCGAAGACGAAAGCCAGGAGAAAGTGCAACAGACTTTGCTGCCGTTATCACATCACTTGTGGACAAAGCTTACTCACAATTGCCACCAGAAGCCAAAAAAGAGATTGCGCGCATTCATTTCACCAACCAGTTGGAACCCACACGCATCCGCATTAAAGTCAAAGAGGCAGCACTGGGAACTGTAGAAAAGTGTGTCCACAAGGTTATAATGCTAGAATCTGTTGAGGCGACTGAAAAAACTGCCAAGGTAACTGTGTCTAGTGTTGATGGTAGTGAAACGGGGAACTTATGTGACGCAAGTTTTGAAAGTGAAAGTTTTGGCGTAGCAGCTATCGGGGCTTCTCATACAGTAAGAAAAGTTAACAAACCTTCTAATTTTGAGCCGACATCCAAGGTAGACAAACTAATCGAAAGTAATCTAAAGTTGACGGCTGCAGTTTCTAAGCTCGTGGAAAAGCTCGAAGTGAGCGATAAAGGCAACATACAAAGGTCATCTACAGAAAACTTTCGAAACCAAACTGTATCAACTTTTCTCAACAAAGACATGTCGTTCAAGGAGCCTCGTCGTTGCTATCGCTGTGGGGGGAAAGGTCATTTTAGAAACCAGTGTCCTTCCCCCTCGGGAAACGAATAAAATCCGAGGCAGAGGGCCGTGCTTCGGAAATTATTCCAATGGCCCGTGTAGTTAAAAAAAAGGATGTTCACAATTTTTTGCATCATAAAACTGGTAATTTAGTTTCGGATGTTGGCATTTGCGTTGTTTTAAATCCAGAATGTCCAACTGTGAATGCACTAGTGGAAGGCAAGGGTGCCGAGATTTTGCTGGACTCGGGTGCTGGTGTTTCTGTAGCACGTAGAGACTGTTGGGAGCGGGCCAAAGGAATTGCCTGGACTGGCAAGGAGTCCGCGTCTCAGCAGGTTAGGCTGTTCACAGTCAGCGGAGAACAGCTTGATGTTTTGGGTTTCTCCGAGTTAGAGGTCAAAGTCGGAGGTCTTCAGGTAATGCATCCTGTTGTTGTGGTTGAATCGTTGAGCAAAGAGCTTATTCTTGGCAGCGATTTCTTGAGAAAACACAGGTGCTGCCTTGATTATGAAATGGAACGTCTGCGCACTCTTCAAGGATGTGCACCACTGAAGTTTGCGACAAGGTCAACTTCGGCCGACGTCTTGGAAGTTTGTGTAAACCGCAAACTCGTGGTACCAGGAAGGCACGAAGTTATGTTCCCAGCGTCGTTGAAGGTACCTGGTGGTACCTCTGTGGACGGCGCTCATGGCGTTTTCGATGTTCACTCCGATTTGCTAATGAAAAAGAAAAATATTTTAATTGCTGGTGCCTTGGTTGAAGTAAAGGGCAATCAAATTCCAGTGCGACTTGTGAACCTAAGCAAAGATCCAATAGTCCTTTACCGAAATACAACAATTGGCAGTATTCTACTCCACGACGCAAATTTGGAAATCAGTGCCATGTCGTCATCGACAATGAGAAAGGTTCTGGATCCAGAAGTAGAAAAAATTAGGTCAGATCCACAACTTTTGCGTCAAAAAGTGAAGGAGTTGATTGATCTTGGCCCTCTAGAGACTAGTGGGCAAGTAAGCGCTGAAGCCAAAGTGAAGATCGAGGAATTCCTTGTAAAAAATGCCGATGTTATTGCTTTGAGTCCAACCGATCTCGGAAAAACTGATGTTGTGGAGCATGCAATTAATACACAAAATGCTGAACCAGTTAAGATGCGGAATCGTCGAAAACCTCCACATTTGCTGCAGAAAGCCAAAGATCACGTCGATAAGATGTTACACGAAGGAATCATCGAGCCATCAACGTCTCCTTGGTCCGCTGAATTTCTGCTTGTTCCAAAAAAAGACGGAGGCGTTCGTTTTTGCATAGATTTTAGGTCGTTGAACGCGATTACAAAAAAGGATTGTTTTCCATTACCCAGAATAGATGAAGCTTTAGATGCTCTTGGTACAGCGAAATGGTTTTCATCGTTAGATCTTTTATCTGGTTACTGGCAAGTGTCAATGAAAGACGATGACAAAGAGAAAACAGCCTTTGCGACGCCCTGGGGGCAATTTCAATTCACCCGAATGCCATTCGGATTAACAAATGCTCCTGCAACATTCCAGCGGTTGATGCAGTGTGTCCTCGCTGGCCTGCAATGGAAAACGTGCTTGGTTTACCTCGATGACATTATTGTGTTTGGAAGTTCCGTGAAAGAGCACCTGAAGCACCTCGATGAAGTTTTTAAACGATTGCGCATGGCCGGACTCAAGATAAAGCCCCAGAAATGTGCATTTTTCCGTCGGGAATTAGTTTATCTTGGCCACCTCATCACGTGCGAAGGTGTTAAGCCAGATCCAGCGAAAATAGCTGCCGTGTCTTGCTGGGTTTCTCCAAAAAATAGGACCGAGTTGCAAAGTTTTCTCGGTTTCGCGAATTATTATAGAAGTTTTATTCAAAATTTTTCCGATATTGTAAAGCCGCTGTACGAATTGACAACAAAAAAAGAAGAAAAACTTCTTTGGGAGCCACAGCATCAGCAAGCTTTTGACGCCGTAAAAAAAGCATTGACAATTAGCCCGCTGTTAGCTTACCCTCGTTTTGATGCAAAGCACGAGTTCATACTGGACACTGACGCGTCTAAGTTTGGCATTGGCGCGGTCCTATCACAAGTCCAGGATGGTACAGAACGGGTTATTGCTTATGGAAGCCGATGTTTAAGCAAAACTGAGCAAAATTACTGCACTACTAGACGCGAGTTGCTAGCCGCAGTCAACTTCATAAGGGTGTTCAGACCTTATCTTCTTGGAAAAAAATTCACGGTTCGCACTGACCACAAATCGCTCGAATGGTTACGGAATTTTAAAGACGGGGAGGGCATGCTTGCAAGATGGCAAGAGCGGCTTGAAGAGTACCACTTTGATATCGTCTACAGAACAGGCGCAAAGCATAGCAATGCAGACAGCCTTTCCAGGCTAATATCAGGATGCCGGTGTCTGGCGTGCAGAGAGCAGGCGCAACCTCAAGGTTGTGACGTTGCGGAGCTTGGATTGAAACCAGCTGGTAATTTAAGCTTACTTCAAAAGAATGACCCCGTGATCGGCTCTCTTTTACAAATATCCAAAGGACTAAAGCAAGAACCTTCGCCAGATCAGACTGATGGTTTGAGTCGTGACACCCGTCTGTTAATAGATCAGTGGCACCGTCTTGTAATACAGGATGGTGTCCTTTACCGCAAATGGATCGGAAGTAATGGGCAAGAAAAGTTACAATGGATAGTTCCTCAATCGATGATTAGCGAAGTCATGAAAGAAGCTCATGGAGCATCACTGACAGGACATTTTGGTATCTGGCGAACTCAAAAGAGTATTCAAGATCGATGCTATTGGCCTCGCTGGCGCACGGACTCAGCCACTTACTGCAGATCCTGCCAAATCTGTGCCAGCGTCAAAGGACCTGTCCGTAGTCTCAAGGCTCCTTTGCGGCCATACAAAGCAGGATACCCTTTGCAACGAATAGCTATTGACATTATTACAAAACTTCCGCTAACCAGCCGCAAGAATAGCAATATCCTTGTCGTGATCGACTACTTCACCAAGTTTGCAGAAGCGTATGCGATACCTAACCAGGAAGCCAGTACCGTGGCTAATGTGCTAGTTGATGAATTCATCTGCCGATATGGAATTCCAGATTCGCTTCATTCGGATCAGGGCAAAACGTTCGAAAGCTTGTTAATGACAGAAGTGTGCCGTCTGCTGCAAATTACCAAAACTAGAACCACACCTTATCGCCCGAGTTCTGATGGACTGGCTGAAAGGCTTAATCGAACGGTGAAGCAATTATTGACAACTCATGCCCAAGAAAATCCAGATGACTGTGATAATTTGCTGCCACAGGTCATGTGTGCGTACAGGACATCAGTACAAAAAACAACAGGATTTACACCATTCTTTCTGTTCCATGGTCGTGAAGCAAAGCTCCCAATAGACCTCCTAGCTCCAGTTCCCGAAGAGAAGTCGTCGTCGAGCGCCTTTGCAAGCAAACTTCAAGCGTCTTTTAGAAAAGCTTATGATCAAGTCAAACAAGCAAGTTTTAGCCAACAAGAAAGACAAAAGGCCCTCTACGACAGAAAAGTCCACGGAAGCCCCTACAAGAAAGGTCAAGAGGTTTGGTATTTTCTACCATCGACGCCAAAGCTCCAGCCGAGGTGGAAACCTTACAGAGTGGTGGATGTCTTGTCCGATGTCACTTATCGGATTCGCCAGGGATCGGATCAAAAGACTGATCGTGTTGTCCACTTCGATGCTTTAAAGCCAAGAATTGCTCCTGTCAATCTGCCGGGTCCGGAACGCCGCAGAGACAAGAACTCAACGGGGAACACTGCGACAGGCGAGGAAAGTGCAGGTGCAGTCAAAAGAGTTCCATTCCTCGAGGGACCAACCGATGATGAGCAGGCAAACCCACCCCAAGCCGCACGACGTTACCCTACAAGGCATCGACAAGCCCCGGCAAGATACGGATGGTAGCCTATGAAGTCACATAAAAATTCAAAACAAAAAAAATGTGACAAACTTTTAGAAGGGAGCAATGTAGTATATCTTGGATTGCCTCCCAGACTACAATAGAGACTGGAGTCAGTCAGTACTTTTGTATATGCTGATCTGTCATTAAAAAGCTGCTGTATTTCATAGCCGATTAGCTTTATAAGAATACTACAATACATAAACTCTGCTAGGTGTAAATACATAAACTCTGTCACCTATGTCAAAGGTCGGAATAGTAGCTTTGCAGTCGTATGCGTTTTTCTGACGTTTCTGGGCGTTATTTATTGCTTTTTTGGCAGCGTCCCAAACAAATTTTAGGGTTTTGCAGAGGTCGCGATTGTAATCGTCGTACTCAGCATAAGGAGAAATGGGCGTGAAAAGAATAAGATCTAGTGGTGTAACAGGGTCTCGTCCAAATAACAGAAAGTATGGTGAATCTCTTGTAGATTCATGTGTTGAGCATCGATATGCATAGAGAACCAGAGGCAAATATAAATCCCACTTTTTTTGGGTTTGGTCGCAATAATGTGCGAGCATTTTTTTCAAAACTCTATTCTGTCGTTCTACTTGACCTAGTGTTTGTGGGCGATATGGTGTACTACTTATTTTATTTACATTCATATATTTGCAAATTTGTGTGATTGTCTCTGACGTGAAGTATCGTGCATTATCAGACAAGAGGGTTCGTGGTGGTCCATAGCGGCTCACCATCTCGTTGACAAAAATGCGTGCGATTGTTTCAGAGGTCGTGTTTTTCATTGGAAAGGCTTCGCACCATTTTGTGAAGCTGTCTACAAATACTAGGATTGTTGTGTTTCGAGGCAAAAGTAACACAAACAGGATTCAAAAATAACTGTTTATTGAAATAAAACAGTATGACAGAAAACAACACGAGACTCCAATATGAAGATATAACGCAACAATACGCAAATAGCTGACAATGACTCAACTGACATGCAAGATACTGCAGTCCTTATATAGCATTATAGAATGTTCTAGAAGACAAAAGAATGTTCTGGAACTTTCCAGCAACGAATGTTCTAGAATGTTCTAGGAATTTCTAGAGTTTTCTGAATGTTCTAATAGTAGCTTCTAGAAGCTTCGGGAATTTTAGCATTCCATAACACCTCCCCACCAGCTTGAGGCATTGCTGAAAAGCGAAAATTCAGCAGCAATAAGAGTTCCTCGGTTTACGTGAGCGTTTTGAACGGCGTGAATTGGAAGGTCCATACTCATTGCCCCGTTGGAAGTCGAGGATTAGTCTTTGGTGAGGCAGGCGGGGGGTCAACGTCAATCGGAATATCGCTCGGGGCATCCATCTCAGTTACAGGGACTTGTGAAAGAGAGTCACCTGGTTCCGCGTCATCTTGAATTCCGAAACGAGGCCGTAGTTGGTCGATGTGGCGCCTCCAGATGGGACCGCGAGGTGATACCCGGACGTTGACACTGCGAGTGCCAAAGACCTTCGTAACGGTAGCTGGCACCCATCTCGAGTCTTTGTCACGTCTTGGACCGCAGTACAAGGCATAGCATGGCGTACCGACGTCGAAGCGGTAGACTTTTGCGCATAAGTCGACCGATTCTCCCTTAGCTTGGGAAAAACAGTTGCAGCTCGAGCTTGACGGCCTTGAGCAATATGAGCAGGAGACGGTTGAAGCAAGTCAACTTTGCTTCGAATCTGACGACCGTTGAGAAGCTCACTGGGAGAAAGACCAGAAGGAAGGGGTGTTCGCCGGTGCTGCATGAGAAATTCTTGAAGTGCTGTCTTTGGAGGCAAAGAAGACTTCTTGAGAGATTTCTTGAAGGATTCCACTAATCGTTCGGCTGCACCGTTTGTGGCTGGATGATAAGGGGCACCTGTCAGGTGAACATTTCCCCTCTCTTTGCACCACTCTTGAAATTCACCAGATGTGTAGTTGCATTGTCTGTAACAATGGCATGAGGATAACCAAAGTGGGCAAAGTCCTGCTCGAGAAGATCTGTGGTTGCCTTGGTAGACGTTGAAGCCGTCTGATGAATACAAGGATATTTTGAATAGGCATCCACGACCAGCCAGTTGGATCCCATGAAATTGATAGCGTGATCCAAGTGCAAGCGACTCCATGACTTTTCAGGAAGCATCCATGGATGATTAACAGATTTTTCAGGCTTGTTTTGATGCTCCGCGCATGACGTACATTGGCGGCAAGCTTCCATGATATCTGCATCGATTCTTGGCCAGTAAACAGCTGTGCGTGCAAGCTGCTTCATTCGCTGCATTCCGAAATGACCAAAATGAAGTAGATGCAAAGCTTGAGGTTGTAGACTCAAAAGAATAACCACTCTGGATCCATAAAGAAGACATCCATTCACGACGGTGAGCGAATCAGCAATTTTTAGGAATGACTCCGCTGAATAGCCATGCAAAGAGTTGGCGTTACAGGAATCAATGGCTTGTTTGCCACGTGGCCACCCTTCTCGGGTATATCGCATTACCACTGACAGTACTGGATCCTTGGCTGTTTCCTTTGGCAGAACACCTGGGTCCGTCCGGTTTATTTGAAGTCCAATTGTTTTGACGATGCAGATGGTGTCAGTATTGTCTCCATCCTCCTCCCCGTCAAAGTTGGCGTCTGGCCCGGCAGGCAAACGACTGAGAGCATCTGCATTTCCATGCTGGGAGGTCTTCCGATACTCAATGGAGTAGTCATACTGACTTCGATTTCGTGGCTGGTCGTAATAATTTCGATTGCTAGATATCATCGCAATTTCTAAAGCTTTTGCCAGTCTCTCTGTGGCGTCTTCTGGTGGTTTTGACGGTGGTTGTTTGATGGTGCTTAGTGTGCGTTGAATATCAGCAATTGCGCTCATTATGTTCAGTTGTGTATTTGCTCTTGTTAGGGTCGAGGCGGAAGTGTCGTCGTTCATCAAAGTGCCTTGTGCTTCTTTCTTTTGAGCGAAATTGAATGCTTTGTGCAGAGTATCCGGATCTTTGTCAAATACATATTTACGCAGACTACTAGGAAGTTCGGCTATGTAAATTTCTTTTAGCATGTGATCTCGAGATTTTGCTTCTAGGTCGAAAAATGCAGCACGGCCTAGTCGTTTGATATCCTGTTCATAATCAGCAAGGGATTCGGTCGGCGTTTTCTTACGACCCCTCAGTACCATGCCGGTGATTTGCTTATGTTCAGCGGGCAGCAATGCACTTGCTAGTGATTGTTTCAGATCGTCATATGTTTGGCGTTTTTCGATTGGTATTTCTTTGTATCTCTCGAGAGCAAAATCTCGCAAAAAGATCGGGAGTGTGTCGCGTTTCATTTCGTCGGTCCAGTTCTGACTGAAGGCAAATAACTCAAAAATATCAATCCATTGTAAGAAATCTTCTCCAATTTTTGCTGTGAATGAATCGGGTGCCAGCTGGTTTAGTCTGACGGCCGGATTAGTTCTTTGGTTTCTCTGTGTTTGATTTAGTGTTTGAATTAATTGAGTGTGTTGGTCGATAGTCTCGTTTTGTCTTTGTAGCAATAGATGCAAATGTCTTAAGGGGGTAGTGTCGCGAAAGCAGTCGATTTTGCGCGACTATAAAACTTTTTCAGTGAAAGTTAGTTCATTGTTTTTTATAAATTCTTAAGATATGTTTCAAGGCAAATATTTTTGCCAAGTTTCAGCAAAATTGAGGCAGCATACAGTTAGCAGTGAACTCGCAAAGTCGGGAAAATGACGTTTTGAAAACCTATTCACATTCGATAATTTCGTCAATATTAAAAAACTTTTTGTTTAGATTTTTTTACAAAAAGTAAAAGCACATATACTCTAGTTTATGCACACGAAATTTAGTGCAAATTGCTTGAGTGGTTGTGGAGTAATGCCTGTTTGAACTGTGAAACTGTGCGTAACCTATAAAGTACTCACAGCAATAATGATAATTTGCAAAAAATTTAGACATTAATTTTGAAATCAAAAGAAAAACGAACCTTCATTTTTCATTTTTCTTAATTGTGGCAAAAAATTGTGCGTCAAAACATTACATGTACTTCAGAAGCTGGCCAATCTGATATCTGGCTTGATTTTTTGAACTTTTATGTCTCTATTGTGTGATGTCTGGCTCACAAATGGTCATTGGTTAAAAATATTGGTAGATATTGGTAGTCTAGTGCCCGGCAGTATTTATTTGACACCTTATGGCACTTCACTAGTTTCTCAGTGAACGCACAATTTCAAAGCAAAATGTTCTCATTTTGCAGGCCATGAGCAAAACTGCTTTGGCGACACTACCACCTTAAATCACGGTCGGAAACAGGTCGATCTTGTTCAGGTGCTTCAGCCATATCTATGACGAGTATTTTAAGGCGGAAAAGTTAAAATCAAGGTAAACAAATTGAAAGCAAACATTCAGAATTGGTCAAAATAATGATCAGGGATGCCATGTAACTTAGGTTGAATATTACTTAGTTATAATAGCTTTTGGCCTTAGTTTTCATTAGTGTTCACCCATTTCAGTTTTATACAAATGTGGTCGCGGATTCAAGAATTAGCTGTTAATTCTAACCTAAGTCACGCTCACTTAATTCTGCCTCTTAATCACCTATCCTGACTACTTCAAAAAAGTCCCTCAAACTCAACACCGTTTCATAGTACATCTTTACTCGTCGAAATCAGAAATTCATGCACCATAACAAACACACAAAAATAACGATTCCACAACATTCACAATCAAAGCAAAATACAACCGCTCTCTATCGAATTCCTTCCATCAACTATTTTAAAAACGGACTAACCTTCTGAATCTTTCTCAAACCGTCGCATTCACATAGGGTCGAATTTCATCATTTCTTTAGAATTTCATCGTTTGAGTCGGCTTCTTTTTAGAAACTACAGTAGGTATTGAGTTGACAAATAGGCTTAGTAATTTTAGTATTTCATAGATAAGTACGATAAGAAAATGCATTAATTTCGATCTTAATGATGAGAAATAAGAGAACGCCCTAAGATTACTGTAGTTAGGAAGCTACAGGAGGGGGTGACTTTTGAATTTCGAACGTCCCCTGGTTGCAATTTCTATACTAATAAATACTTATTTACACAGCTTGAACGTATTGGAGTGCACCCACTATTTTGGAACAAGTCCTTATGGTTGTAGAAACTATTAAAATCAATATTTCAGTGTAATTTTCAAGACTCAACTAAGACTACCTTTCATAATACCGTTTAACGTCAGTCATCGGAGATTATGTCTAGACCCAGTCTTGAGCTAGTCTTACATCTTTAGTGTGTGCAAAATTTACCTGATATTTCGTAACAATGGTCTTAGGCTAGTTTTGTTAAACGTAGTCCAGTTTGCGTTTAGCTAAGACTGTCTTTAGACTACCTTTATGCATTCCATTGGTTGTGTTTTGTATAATTAATGGTGCTGCTGTGCATTGAGCAATTGGTTGCGACCAAGATAAATTGTTTCGTTTCTGTCAATAGCTTACATAATTGATTGCGATGCTGTGTACTGAATGATTTACAAAGGGTTACGTCCGAAAAGGAATGCATTACAGAATTTCTAAGCTTATTTTAAAAACCCAAATTTTGAAAATTCGTGTTTCGAAGGTCCAATTTCTGGGAATTAGTTTTCGTACTTGTAGCGGCACGACTGTTAAAAATTAATAAAAGTAAGTTAGAATAGTGGATAGTTTTGGAAACCGGGAGAGAACGGGGAGGGAAACTTTAAAAAAAGTTATTATAATAACTTGATAAACCATTTAAAATTCCGCGAAAGGGAAAATAATGTCATTAATTAGGGCCATCAAGAGGGTATATAAAGAAAATTTGGAAGAATAGAAAGGTATGGTGACCCGAAAGACATACGGCTAACTACAACTATGTAGTTCTTCATTTGAGTGGGAAATTTTTTTCGTTAATTTTTTCTTTTTTCATTTTATTTTTCTTGAAAATATTTCTTTCGTTCTTTCTTTGTTTTTTCATTATCCCTTCATTTTGAGTTTTGCTGAAGAGCTAATTTGTGACAGCTACTTTGTAGGATGCCATAGTTCAGCACCTTATAACTGCTGAAATGTAATATACCTATGTACAGCACTTAGACTGCAGCCTGCATATTGCTCGCATCATAACAATGGCGGGACTAGAGGTCCAGCCGACAACCATATGACTAATTTAATAAGTATCAATCTCAATTTCATTTCTTTCTTTTTTTTTAAACTGTGAATTTTCACATATTAATTTTTCTTGAAAAATTAATTTTTATTTAACTGAAATAACCGACTTAGTTGTATAAGCTTGGCGTACTTTTTCTTACGTTTGGGTTTAAGGGGGTAGTGTCGCGAAAGCAGTCGAGTTTGCGTAACTGTAAAAAATTTTTAGAAAAAGATAAGACATCGTTCTTTATATATTTTGAAAATATATGTTGAGGCAAGTATTTTCGCCAAGTTTCATCAAAATTGATGAAGTATACTGTTTGCAATGAGGTCGCAAAGTCGGAAAAATGACGTTTTAAAAACCTATTAACATTCGATTTTTTCGTCACAATTATCAATTTATTTGTTTAGTTTGTTTACATAGACTGTAAGGACATATGTTGTAGTTTACGCACACAAAATTTAGTGCAAATTGCTTGAGTGGTTGCGGAGTAATACCTGTTTGAACTGTGAAACTGTGCGTAAACAGTGAAGTACTCACAGCAATAATGATAAATTGTGAAAAAATTAGACGCTTATCTTAAAATCAAAAGAAAAACGAACCTTCATTTTTCTTTTTTCTTATTTGTGGAGAAAAACTGTGCGTCGACACGTTATGTGTACTTCACAAGCTGGCCAATCTGATATCTGGCTTAATTTTTTGAATTTTCATGTCCTTATTGTGTGATGTCTGGCTTACAATCGGTGATTGGTTCAAGATATTGGTAGATATTGGTAGTCTAGTGTCTGGCAGTACTTATTTAACACAGTATAGCATTGGACTAGTTTCTCAGTGAAGGTACAAGTTCAAAGCAAAAAGATCTCTTTTTGCAACCTACATATGAGCAAAACTGCTTTCGCGACACTACCCCCTTAAGGGAAACTTAACTCCGTGTCGAAGCGAAGTGCTTTATGTTTTACTCTTTTCGTTCAGTCCAGGTACGCTTAACCTTATTCGGTCGAAACCCTGCGATACATTAATTCTGATTCATTTGTGTTTCAAGCTGGTTGTGGCCAAACTGAAAAACATTTACTGTTTTCCGATAAAAATCCGTTTTGAACCGATAGTATGCTTGACATAAACTTGTAAGACGTTGTAATTTTCATAAACAAAAGTGTGAAGTGTAAACTTACCTTTCTTTTAAAAAGCCCACAAACTCGTCAAATTCTGTTTTGTCAAACCAAACAGCCAGGTTCGCGTCAGGATGCTCTTTGCGGCAATTTAACTGAGCAGAGAACCAATCTGTTTTATCTTTAAAATATTTGAGACACATTTCGCCAGTCACAGTTTTCCATCCAGACGGACACGGAGTATCTAAAAAGTAGCACTTGGTCGTACGCATTCAAAAACATTTTCTAAAATTAGTAATTAAATTACTAGAAAATTTAAATTAAATTTTGTTAATTAAATTTTTTACTTACTATTGGCTAGTACATATTACCACAAATAGTTAATTTGTGAATGTGAATTTGGCTTCGGCTTGTGAATTTGGCTGGTGTAAATTTTTCTTTGCAATCAGAAAACTTGAAGTATAAACAAATAACAATATACTGAAAAATAAGGAACTTTTTTCGCCTATCAGAGAGAAAAAATATGCAGTACTAAACATTATTATACAACAATACAGACTTGTTGCATTTTCATCGTGAAGCGAAATTGTTTTATAGTAGTTTATGTCTCATATGCACCAACTGTTTTTATTCTTTAATCGTATTGTAAGCAAAAATCAACAGTTTCACAACATAAAAGATATACTACAAAAATTATCATTCACAAATTACGTTGATGTCTTTTTTTTCTAGCATTCTGATCAGTAGTGTTTTGTCGATTTAGCTGCTCCCGCATGGCAACCTAAAACAACAACTATTGCGTGTGCAATCGCCAGAGTAAGAAACCAAGGAAGGTTATGGAAAATGGTCAAGAGTAACAAAAAGGCTATGTTTTTTCCATTGTCAATTTCACTAAACATTAATTAAGAAGAGTACGACATACTCCCTATTATACCCTGGGGCTAGAGTCAAATGCAATCCAAAATAGTCCCTTTATGCACGGTCATTTAATGACCCTGTACTAAACTGAGAACGGTATCCCCTTCATTTTCACAAACTAACAAAGGCTTTCTGCTGATGTACCCACTGAACTAAAGGGGGTACTCTCTCCCTCATTTCAAGACCCCCCACTCAACTCTACTTGCTACTGTCTTGAAGTGAGAGGGTACCCCCCTTGAGTTGAGTAAAGGGCCTTGAAATAAGGGTGGGTCAGAGACCCCCTCAAAACCGTAAAAGGGGCTATTTTGCACTCCGATAACTCAATTTTTATGTTAAACATCAAGTTTACTCGTATGTAACTGATATTTTATAAAACCTTTTGCTTAAATTCAATCATCGCAGATCCTTTATCGGTTCATTGACTACAGTAACTAACTAATCTCTATGCTTGTCACTGTCATTTTGTTTCCCAGTTATTCCAAAAGAACTGTAGCTATGTACTTTCATATGTGCTAATTTACGCTCTATTTATGTCAATATACAAACAGAAGTAACAAAAACGATTTTGTCAATATTGTTCATAGCAGCTGACTAAACCATTCGTTTAAAGGGTTTATTTACAGATAGACTACATCATACATGGGCGTGGGGGGGGGGTTTGGGGGGGTTTCACCCCCCCCCCCCCCCCCCCAGAAGGCATCGTCACCCCCCCCCCAGACAGGTGCTTCACCCCCCCCCCCAGATTGCTCTGAGGGTGCTCACGACGGCAAAAAAAATTAGCGGAAAAGTTGCTCCGCACCCCCCCCCCCCCGGTGGCTCACCCCCCCCCCCAAGTGGGCAATGATTAGGAAAGATTAAGGTTGTAGCCTATCTGGCAAATGATTAAGAAGGCTTTATGGTTGTAGCCTATCTGGGAAATTTAGTGGGTTGTAGACTATCTAGGATGTAGTCTATCTGGGAGTACGCCGTTTAAAGTTTATCTTTAAGTTAAACCGGATTCGACACATGAAGATGCAACGTGATCTTGTCACTCGGTAGTCCAACTTGATTCAATAAGCTCAACATTCGGCTCAACTCACAATAGCAGCAGGCCCCCTGGTTGCATTAATGGCGTCCTTTCTGTAAGCATTCAAATTGCAAATCGTTACCATCGGGAAAGGAACACTGTGCCCGTTGCTCATCTGAAATGTACATCAGACCGTAAAGGCCTATTCATACGAGGGCGCATTTTGCTCCATGGCGCATGAGCGGGCGCATGAGACGGCGCATGAACGGGCACACGAGCGGGCGCACACGCACACTTGCTTACTACATTGTGTGAAATAATGCAGCAGGCGGTGTGAAAATATGTAGTATGCGCCCGCTCATTTGCCCTTCATGCGCCCTCGTGAGAATAGGCCTTAAAGTGGTACGTAAATACGTACGCATAAAAGTTGGCTGTTGCTGATGTGTCATGCTGCATAACTTTCATGCGGCTACAGCTCACTTGCATACTGTACTGCTTAATTTGCATATGACTTTATACGATATAAACGCACGCTGTGCATGGTTAATCAGTTCATCTGCCTCATTTTGTATGTAATTTGCCAGCCTAGAAAAGTTTACTTGCACCCAACACATAACATACTTTGCCTCGCTTTGCCTTTCTCATCACTACTACGCTACATTTGGTGGTAGCGGTGGGATTCTCAGTTTTATGTAGATCTTTAAATACTGATGTCAATGTTTAAATCTTAGATCAATCACTAAATGATTAATTCAATTATATAAGTGACAGCATAAATAGAAAATAGCCGAAAAATTTAGTCATACGGGAGACATATTGAAAGTAAAGCGATTTGTGAAACTTATGTACAAAATATAAGCACTTTTAATATGCCAAACTCTGAGACTGCTAAACTTATTTTGACTTACATCAATATTGAACACTGTTTTGTGTTGGAAAAAATCCATGACATTTGACGACATTAAATAAAATCCAACCACCAACCCCCCAAGCCAAAATAACGCCCAAACTACAACACCCGGCTTGTGTAACGCCTCTAGAGACGTTTTCAGGCCGTGTACCGAAGTGGTGGTTACAATCATGATGTCAATTAAAATACACAGTTTTGTTTTAAAAAAGCATCGAAGTTGTGCTGCATAAAAATAGAATTTGGAATTTGGTTCAATGTTCCTCTAGTCACATTTTGGACTAGCTTTTCAACAGTCAATTACTTCCATTAGGTATTAAGCAAAACCTATAAAATGTTTTTCACTTCTTTAATGACACTACTTTATGGTTTATTACTGTGTCTAGTCAAATTGGTTAGAAAGTTTGAGTCAATTATTAGCGAAGACTGTCACTCAGCTATTTAAGCTGAAAAATAGTCCAACCCACTTCCATTAGATACCATTAAATGCTGTGTTTATGAAAATTACTCCTCGATTTGGTGCAGTTTGAATACAACTCGTAAATTACAAACTAAGTAAATTACGTAACTGTCAAGCAAAGTTGAAGGAGCGAGATACATATGTACCTACATTTATACTGCAATTATGGCAACAGAATGCACTTCTGTGATGTCAAGTGTCAATGAATATGCAAAATGTACATTATGTGTTCCTTCGTCGGCCAGAAATAGTGTTCCTTCGTCTTCGCGAAGGCGAAGACGCGAAAGCCATTCGCGAGTTTGAGAAAATTAAATTATCGCGAAACTAATGCTAAAAGGTTAACAGCTAGTAAGCCAAGGCTAAGTCTACGTACATATGCGTGAAATACGTACGCTACGCATATTTACGCCTACGTGTTTAAGCAGGCTAACCTTTTGACCTGCGAAGGAATGCGAAGAAAGGACACTACTTATGACCGGGAAAACTTCGCGATGGCGCGAAGAAAGAGCCTTCGCATTCGCGAAAAAAGGAACCCTACATAGTAATGGCTGGGACTGCAGGTTAGATACTTGTGCAATCTACAGACAGCTTTTGCTTGTTCCTGTTGGGCCACAGCTAGTGTTTGTGACCGGCCGGATTTTTCAGCCGGCCGGCCGGCGGGTCGGCCAGAAAACGCCGGGTCCGGCCGGCCGGGAAAAACCGGCCGGCCGGGAAAAACCGGCCGGCCGGGAAAAACCGGCCGGCCGGCTCAACAGACTGACAAAATTAGGCCGGCATACCAATCCTGCAGGCTAAGTTATGCCAAAATGACACTCCGGATTTGGATCAGTTGGTTTTGTTCAAAACTTCGGCCGCTCCGGCTGGTCAGCCGGCCGAACTTCTCCGCGGTTGTCGGCTTTCGCGGCCGGTCACAAACACTAGCCACAGCCCAACAGGTCTTTAATTTTGATTTTGGGACCCTAAGGCAGTCTTAAACTCTCAACCTTAGAGTGTCAAAGTGCAGAGCGCGTTTTGCACGTCTTCTAGAGTAACTTTGCATCTGTCACATGAATATGCCTTGTATATTCACTGAGTTGCTACTTGCGTGGTTGTTGAGAGCGTACGTAATTTGAAAATACCTACAAAAGGCTGACAAAAAGTGGTCTACTAGGAATCGAACCTGCAGTGCCATGGTTCCAAGCCTATCAAACTATCTACTCGACCACACAGGCCACCTACATGATATAGGTGAATGACTGGTGATGACGCTTTACTACACGTAATCATTCCAGCAGTTAACATGACTGTTAGTTATTGAACAGCAGTTCGTATTAGACTACCTCTAACTTATTAAACTACAGCTTGTCCTTTATTTGAGTTCAAAATTTTTCTTCATTTCCTTCTTTCTTTCATTCTTCTTCATTTCATTTTTCTTAAAAATATTAATTTCTTTTTTTCTTTCTTCATTTACCGTATTACCTCGAATAAAGCCCCAGGGGCTTCATTGTTTCGCGAACGCCTTGCCTGGGGCTTTATTCACGGCCGGGACTTTATTTTTTCGCCAGTTTTGAGAAGACGGTCTTGCTCATAATTTTTGTTCCTTCTACAGTATAACAGTTGCAACGAAACTGAAGTTTTCCAGTGCATAGCACTGCTACGTAGCAGGCAAACCTGCTGGGTAGTGTTAAGCAGTACATAAACCTTTGATTAGCGTCCGACTATTTTTTGAATCAGTAACCGGCAGTCATTATGTTACTTAGTATTACACTTGAACCCCTGGGGTTTTATTCAAGGCTGGGGCTTTATAATTTCGTGAGCCACTTCTCTGGGGCTTTATTCAAGGCTGGGGCTTCATTCAAGCCCGGGGCATTATTCGAGATAATACGGTATCCCTTCATTTTGAGTTTTGCTAATAAACTAATTTGTGACAGCTATTTTGATGGATATCATAGTTCGGCACCTCAGAACCCAATGTAAACATGCGTACCTATGTATTTAGACTGCAGCCTGCATATTGCAGACATCAACATAATTTCGTAGCTAGAGAGCTAGCCGACAAGCAAATGATATATTTAATTAGTAGGCATCTTCTCAATTTCATTTCTTACTTTCCTTCTTTAAATTGTTATTTTTCATTTCTTTTTTCTTTTTTTTTTTTAAAATAATTTTTCAACTGAAATAAAGGATTCGCTGTACTTTTAGTTGCCGAAACTTGACTCTAATTTTGCAGTTTATGTTGCTGTAAAAAAATGCGCTTTATAAGGAACTTATACTGTACCTGCCCAACAGGTTTAGGATGGCCTCCGGCCAATGGGTAGATGTCGCGTGCAAGCGTGCACGAGCACGAGATTTTACCCCCCCCACACCCCTAGCCGCTATATGCGCTATTTGCGCTATTATAGTGTCCAGCTCAAAAACGCCCCCCCCCCGCTATTTGCGCTATTTGCGCTATTATGGTGTCCACCTCAAAAACGCCCTAACCCCTCTCCCCCCTAGCACATACAGCACCTTCGATAGTGCGCATATAGCACAAATAGCGCATATAGCACTACAAAAAGCGCTATAGCGCAAACAGCGCATATTATAGCACCTTCGATAGCGCATATAGCACCCCCAAAAAGCGCTATAGCGCAAATAGCGCACATAGCATCTTCGATAGCGTATATAGCGCAAATAGCGCATATAGCAAATTCCATAGCACTTATAGCGCATATAGCGCATATAGCGCATAAAAAAAGCGCTATAGCACAAAATGTGCTATTTCGATTTCGCTTACACGGGTTCGTTACCGGCCAATGTAACTTAAAAGTAGATGCGTGATGCTTAATGAATGCTTTTGCCGCAGATTGAGCTTGTTTTTACGCGGCCCCCTCAGGGGCCGCGTATACTATATTCGGAATCTCCGACTCCTACGTTAATCTGGGTAGGTCAAATTTCTAGCGTTAATAATTAACACTATGTAGAAAGGCAGGTACCTCGCTGCTCTGCCGCACCACCCGCAAATACCAACTTAGCTGCCAAATTATTGAGATGCCATAGAACGCAAAATATGAGTGGCAGAATCGATCCATTCCACCACCACTCTAATCCGCAACCAGATGCTCGGCAGATGCACAGCACACTACCATTTGAGCCAACTGGGCTTGGGAATCTTTTGAATCTGCATTTAGTTATCGAAATACAGGTTGATTTCAGCGTACAATAGTAGTTTACCGTTGACCTAAAAATTGTCAACTAAATTTTGCTCTCCTTACAGCAAATAATGAACTGAAATTGAGTTTATCAACTTTACGTATCAATATTTACCTACTATATATATATGCTACACGCCAGAGAAAGCAGGAAATCGTCACCCACGCTTGAAAACTCTATGTTCAATAGTCGACTTTAATAGTTTCTTCTCAGTGGTCTCATAGTGCAATGGTTAGCACTCTGGATTCGGACTCCAGTGGTCCGAGTTCAAATCTCGGTGAGACTTACCTTTGTAAATTACATTTTATTTTTGATTGAACTTCTTGACTTTACGTTTGAATTGGCTTGAATTGGCTTGACAAAACGTTTAAATTTCACAACTTTTTACGAGTTGAAAAACTTTGGAACGACTCAGCAGAGCATGTGAGCAGTAATTGAGAGTTAAAAATCATGTTAGCCACAAAATTTGGCCGCGTTTGATAATTTCTTTAGAATATTGACACTCAGACCTCACAATGTAACCATTTCATTTTCATTTAACCAACCTCTGGTCAGTTTACTTGAAATTTTGGCTTGATACTTACTGAAAGTTTTGCCGCAGATTGAGCTTGTTATTAATATTCTTTTTAATAACGGGTGGCCAATGGGCATATACAAGACAATTATATGCGTGTGCAGAAACTGACACGCTGCATTTATATTAATATTAACAAGCTAAGTTTTCGGCAAAAGTATTCAGTAAGTTATCAAGCACACATTCTTAAGTACATTGGCCAGAGGCCATCGTAAACCAGTTGGGCCAGCAAAAGGTTTATTTTTTAATTTACATATTTCCCATTAAAAAGCCTTTCCTTTTACAGCCATTGAAACTGCAAAATCTCAGCTTAAAGCTTTCGACAGTCGGAATTTGAAAGGTAGATTAATTAATTAATTGTTAATCTTAAATAAAGATAAATTACTGAACCTCATGTTTGCTTATGCATAATTGCGAATTTATTTTGAAGTTCAGTTGCAAATACATACATAAGTTATGCCATTTTGAAAAAATGCAATACCATCGTCGATTTCTAATATCTCATGATTACTAATTGTCATGAACCATCAGAAGTGACTGGCCGAGTTTATTAGTCGGTTAGGTTCGCAACCTAGAGGGGATGTCGTCGATTCCTAGTCGAGTGCTTTTTGCCAGACTTTTGCATTTTCAAACTACATTCTCAGAAACCACTAAAGCAGCAACACACTGATTGTACAAGGCATTTTAATGGTGACAGATGCAAAGCCACGGTAAAAGACGTGTAAAACACACTCCGCACATTGACACTTTAACGGTAACACTGTGTTAAGATGCCAGAATCAAAATTAAAGACCTGTTGGGCTGTGGACCAACAGGAAAAATGCATTTTTGTACAATTTTGATATTATTTTAAAAATACAACGTAGCTCTTTTGTTCCCTTTTCAACCCGAAATTTGTCAGTGAAGGCGTAAAGCACATTTACACGGCTATTATTTTGGTGTTAAGGCGCCTAATCCTTTGCCGGATTAACCCGACGTCCCCAGAAGTACCAGTTGACACACCACACGATGAACTCCCAATTCGGGACTACAGTACTTGACAACTGAAATGTTTACTTTAGTCAACTGGGCCCAATTTTTCGAAAAAAATGTTCTCTGTTTAAGTTCTCCGTTTAAAAGTTCTCCGTTTAAGTTCTCCGTTTAAATGTTCTCCGTTTAAAGCTTTCCGTTTAAATGTTCTCCGTGTATTTAAACGGAGAACTCGACTTCTCCGTTTATTTAAACGGCGAACCTATATGATTGCACGCACATATTTCAAAATGTTCTCCGTTTAAGTTCTCCGTTTAACATATTTAGATTTTTCGAAGCCAACGATCTGAATTTAAACGGACAACTTATCTATTTTCCATTGCAATTTTTCGAAGCTCTCCGTTTAAGTTCTCCGTTTAAATGTTCTCCATTTAATTAAACGGAGAACTCTAGTTCTCCGTTTAAATTGATATTTCAATGAAAAATGTTCTTAATTTAGAATGTTCTCCGATTAAAATGTTCTTTATTTCAATAGTTCTCCGTTTAAATGTTCTCCGTTTTTAAAAACGGAGAACTTTTAAACGGAGCTAGCGACCTCCGTTTATTTAAGGGGGTAGTGTCGCGAAAGCAGTTTTGCTCATAGGCTGTGAAAATAGAACTTTTTGTTTTGAAGTAGTACATTCAATGAGAAGCTAGTCCAACGCTGTATGGTATCAAATAATTACTGCCAGACATCACACTATCAATATTGACAAATATCTTGGACCATTCGTCATTAGTAAGCCAGACATCACACAATAGGGACATAAAAGTTCGAAAAACCAAGCCAGATATCAGATTGGCCAGCTTGTGAAGTACACATAATGTGTGGACGCACAATTTTATGCGACAAATAAGAAAAAAGAAAATTGAAGCTTAGTTTTTCTTTTGATTTGAAAGTAAGCGTCTAGATTTTTCACAATTTATCATTATTGCTGTTACTATTTTACAGTTTAAGTACACCTTCACAGTCCAAACTAGTATTACTCCACAGCCGCTACAGTAATCTGCACTAAATTTTGTGTGCATAAACTACAACATATGTGCTATTAGTCTGTATAAAAAAACTAAACAGAAAAATTGATAAATGTGACTAAAAAATGGAATGTGAATAGGTTTTTTTTTCGTCATTTTTCCGACTTTGAGACATTATTGCAAACTATATGCTGCACCAATTTTGCTGAAACTTGGCAAAATAATTTGCCTTTAGATAGATTTTTAAAATATAGAAAGAACAATTTCTAATATTTTACTGAACAAGTTTTACAGTCGCGCAAAGTCGACTGCTTTCGCGACACTACCCCCTTAAACGGAGAACTTGCTTGTTTAATTAATGGCTGTGCTAGATCTTTTTCAGTTTCTCTACGAATTACTATTTGCAACACTAAAATGCAATTCTGCGAGTTTGCTAATTGCAACACTAAAATAACTTTAACGTTGTAGGATAAAGGTGGTAGTCGCGTTCCTAAGTCTTTGTGATTTCTATGCAAACTTTGCGCTCACAGAATTCAAGTTACAAAGAAAGCCTCAGCACGAATTTTTGGCATAGCACTGTAAAGGTCAATATCCAGAGGCATTTTGTCTCACTTTTTATTAAGTTTCACCTGTGGACATTTTCAAAGGGCTTTAAAATACAAGAAAATATGTTAAATTTTCGGTGCGATTGTTTTCATGCTAATTACTTAGTAAGTTAAATAGTTATTTATTAAAAAAAACTGGGGGCGATGCCTGGGGTTAAAACATGTCAAAAACCGTACCAACTTTCAGCCTCAACAGCTAATCGTATGATTCAGAGCTGTGGCGCAAACTGTTTGTAAAAAATCCAAATATTATGGAAAGGATCTTTCTTTAGCCACTTGTACTAAAAATTAGGGATGTACCGAAAACTCGGTATTCTGCTTTCGCCCGAAAAACTGGTATTCGGTATTCGGTACCGAAAAGTCAATTTTCGGCCAAATACCGAATAATTAGGAAGTCAAGGAAATATGTAAATCAAGTAACGTTTTTCATTCATTCATTCATTCATTTTTCACAATTTATCATTATTGCTGTTACTACTTTATAGTTTACGTACAGTTTCACTGTTCAAACAAGTATTACTCCACAGCCGCTACAGCAATTTGCACTAAATTTTGTGTGCATAAACTACAACATATGTGCTATCAGCCTGTGTAAACAAACTAAACTGAAAAATTGATTAAAGTGACGAAAATATGGAATGTGAATAGGTTTTTTTAAACGTCATTTTACCGACTTTGCGACATCATTGCAAACTATATGCTGCACCAATTTTGCTGAAACTTGGCAGAAATATTTGCCTTTAGATAGATTTTCGAAATATAGAAAAACAATTTCTAACATTTCAGTGAACAAGTTTTACAGTCGCGCAAAATCGACTGCTTTCGCGACATTACCCCCTTAAATAAACGCAAAACTGAAGTTCTCCGTTTAAGGGGGTAATTCCGTTTTTAGGTGTTTTTTTGAAAAGCCATAGCTCAGCGTTAACAAATTCAAATCACAAGCGGTCTTTTGCATTAGGTAGAACAATATCTCTCCTAAATGTATGCCATGCATTGAAATTTGACCTATGATTTTGTTTCCAGTATAAGCGACTAAAGAAAGGTCCTTTCCAAAATATTACAATTTTTTACAAAAAGTTTGCGCCACAGCTCTGAATCATACAATTCCCTGCTGGGGCTGAAAGTTGGTACGGTTATTGACATGTTTAAAATCCCCAGGCATGTCCCCCACTTTTTTAATAACTAGTCAATTTACTGAGAAAATAGCTAAAAAGCAAACGCACCGAAAATTTAAGATATTTTCTTGTAATGAAAACCCTCTGAAAATGTCCACAGGTGAAATTTCGAAAAAGTGAGAGACATGCCTGGGGATTTTGACCTTTACAGTACTGTCCCAAAAATTCATGCTCAGGCGTCACTTATAACTTGAGTACTGGTGGCGCAAAGTTTACATAGAATTCACAAAAACCTCGAAAACGCAACTACCACCTTAAATAAACGGAGAACTATAGTTCTCCGTTTATTTAAACGGAGAACTCTGAGTTCTATTTTAGAAATCTTCCCAAAATAATTGTTCTAAAATTGTTAGAGTTCTCCGTTTAAATAAACGGAGAACTAGAGTTCTCCGTTTATTTAAACGGAGAACTTTGGAGTTCTATTTTAGAATTCTTCCAAAAATAATCGTTCTAAAAATATCGAGTTCTCCGTTTAAATAAACAGAGAACTTTCAAACGGAGAACTTTAAACGGAGAACAATTGAACGGAGAACTAAAACGGAGAGCTTCGAAAAATTGCATTTAGCAGAATCCATGTTCTCCGTTTATATTCAAATTTGAGGGTTTCGAAAAAATGAAAAGTGTTAAACGGAAAACTTTAAACGGAGAGCTTTTAAACGGAGAACTTAAACGGAGAACATTTTTTTCGAAAAATTGGGCCCTGAACTTTAAAATTTATTCAGGAAGTGTAGATCTTTGTGTTCAGCGGCCAAATTTTGGACCCACTGCCACCTAACAAAATCTGCACTTCACTCAGCAATGTACACATGTGACTTTTTCATTGCTGAAGTAGTATTTTCTTTGTGGCCGCATTAAGATTTTCGACCGAATTTTCGATTTCGAAGATTTTTTGATATTTTTTTCAATTAATTTTAATTTTTAATTTCAATCTATTTTTAATTGATTTGATTTTATGCATCAAAAATCAAAACTGTATGAAAACTTGTTTTAATTTGATTTGCATCAAAAATTAAATCAACCCTAGCACGGAGTCTTTCGGATTGTGTTTGGGACCTCTTCAAATTCTAATCAAAATTAACTGTTTGTCTCATCCCCCCTGAATCCCCTTACTGACACTCACACTGCATCCCCTGATGGTGTTTTACTGTTCACTAAGGCCCTATTTCTTTACCGGATTAAACGGACTGGACTTATTTTAGTCCGAGGTTTAGGAATGGCAAATCGGGTTAAATGGACTAAACGAGTTAAAATAAGTCAGCGGTGTAATTTTAGTCTGACCCCATTCCAAAACTATCACTGGACTAAACGGATTTAGCATACCCGCTTAACATTAGCGTACATAGTTAAATCCGTTTAGTCCGACTAAAAAACAGCGTGATAAGATTTTGTTGAAAGAAAGAGGAGGCTCCAATTTAAAAAGAATGAAAGAAATGGAGGAGCCGGGAATCGAACCCGGGCGGCCTGCTTCAAAGTCAAGCATGCTAACCACTACACCACAGACCCCGAGTCTCACAGGCTCTAATTCTCATTTACAACGATTTAAGTCCGTTTAATTTGGAGGGTTTGGAATGGCATTTTTCAGCATAATTTTTAAACCGTTTAGTCCGATTAAAATTAACCCTTTAACCCGGTAAAGGAATAGGCCCTAGGATTCTTTTGTGCCGTATATATAGGGTTCTCCAGGGGCGTAGCCAGGGGGGAAAATGGGGGGAATTCACACCCCGCCTAATTTTTTTCGACTGAAAAATATTGGTAATATATTTAGAAATAGAAATAGAAATAATAGAAACATAATATCAAATATTACACAAGGGTCCCCCTACCCGCTGTCACGGACAAAAGTGTCCCCCAAAAATTTGTCCCCCCGGACACTTTTATCTGGACAAAAGTGTCCTCTCTGGGATAAATGTGTCCCCCTTTCCGGACACTTTTATTTGGATAATAGTGTCCCCCCGGACACATTTACCTGGATAAAAGTGTCCCCCCACTAAAATTGCCATTGATGATTCAGGTAAAGCTTCTGGTTTGACTTCTGGTTCAGCTTCAACTTCTGGTTCAGGTTTAGGTTCTTCCGCTTGTCATGTGTGGGTCCGGAACCTGAACCAGAAGTCGACGCCGAAGAATAAATCGAACCAGAAGCTGAATCTGAACCATCGATGTTAATTTTAATAGGGGAACACTTTTGTCCAGATAAAAGTGTCCGGGGGGACAATTTTATCGAGATAAAAATGTCAGGGGGGACACTTTTATCTAGATAAAAGTAGTGTTTGTAACCGGCGGCGAAAGTCGCCGGCCGGCCGGCGGCCGGGCCAGCGAAAAACTTCGGCCGGCGGTAAAAGCCGGCCGGCCGGAGCGGCCGAATTTTTGGATAAAACCAGTCCAGAGTGTCATTTTGGCATAAACTTAGCCTGCCGGATTGTTATGACGGCCTAATTTTGTCAGTCCGTTGAATCTCTCTCCGGTGTTTTTAACCGGCCGGCAGGCCGGCTGATTTTAGCCGGCCGGCCGGTCGAAAATTCTGACCGGTCACAAACACTAGATAAAAGTGTTCGGGAGGGGGGGGGACATTTATCCAAAGGGGCACACTTTTATCCAGATAAAAGGGTCCGGGGGGACAAATGTTAGGGAGGACACTTTTATCTATGACACCCCCATTGGCTTTTATGCTCCGGCCGGAAAAAAAATCCGAAATGTCTCCAATTAACCAAATTTGGCCTAAAAATCAAAATTTCCCCAACTTTTTTTCTGGGGGCTACTGCCCCCAGGCCCAGATCCCTGCAACTTTGTGGATCAATGTTCCTTGCTGCCCTAAGGAGCTGTCCATGTGTGGCAGTTGGTCCAGTACTGGGATACGTCACACAAAGAACTGAACTTCCAGGAAGAACCCTGTGATTTTTAGATAGTTAACTGGTAAACTAGCCAAGTTTTATGGCCCAGATTGAGTATTTATTATGTGGTGTGCCAAATTTTGCCCCCGTGGCAGGACATGCAGCTTAGGGACAGTTTTTAAGGACAAGGACAAATCATAATGACAGAACGACAGAAACGCAGGAACCACAAAGACATCGCACTTATAAAGTGAAAGAGGATATCTTGTGGAACTGTGATAGTGTTGAGCGACAAAAGGGCGATGGCTGAAGGAAGGTTGAATCGTAAAGGTGAAGAGTGTGCCTCGAGAACGTTATAGCGTTACTGAAGTATATTGTTTATGACGAGGGTGCACATTATTGCATTTGCTTGAAATGTCTGTGTTTTTAGCATTAGCTAAAACCAATCATTTTGGAAATATTAATATTAAAATTAATATTAATATTAAAAATAGAAAATTTTCGTTTTTATATTAATATTAAATTAAAAATAAATTGAAAATTTTATTTATATTAATATTAAACTAAAAATATTTCAGGAATCGCATTTATATTATTATTAAATTAAAAATACATTGCAAACTTTATTTATATTAATATTAAATTAAAAATATTACCTTACTATACTATATAAACTTTCTTGCTAAAAAATAATTACAGTAGTATAGTGGCCGCATCTCACGCCTAATTGGGTGGGGTACGTTGGGTGGGGTACGGCCAAATTGGGTAGGGTACGTTGCAAATTGGGTAGGGTACGGCCAAATTGGGTGGGGTACGTACGTGTTGCTAGCCTGTCTGCTGCTATTTCAAGGTCATATTACTGCGTTATAGCTGTTGTCATGGTAACGACATGATCTATCTTTCCTCGTGTATGGTAAAAATTTGGTAAGAAAATGGTTAAGTTTTGGTTAATATTGTTTGCTTTATGTGTTAATCATAGGCATAATTTATCGATTTTTATGGTTTTGCATGGTCATTATTGTGTGTTTTGTGGTAATATTTTGGTAAGTAAATGGTTGTTTTGTAGTCAGAATAGTGTAATAATATTTTAGATTAATGTAAAAATACAGAATTGTTCGATTAATGTATAGATTTTGATAAATATAACAGTATTTGGTCATAATTTAGTCAGATTTTGGTTAAGTTTTGGTTAATATTTTTGCCTTATGTGTTAATCATAGGCATAATTTATCGATTTTTCTGGTTTTGCATGGTCTTTAGTGTGTGTTTTGTGGTTATATTTTGGTAAGTAAATGGTCGTTTTGTGGTCAGAATAGTTTAATAATATTTTAAATTAATGTAAAAATACAGAATTGTTAGATTAATGCATAGAATTTGATAAATATTACAGTATTTGGTCATATTTTGGTCCGTCTTTGGTTAATTTTTGGCTTATTCTTTCGGTCGTATGTGTTAATCATAGGCATAGGTTATCGATTTTTGTGGTTTTCTGTGGTCATGAGTGTGTTTTTGGTGGTAAAAATTTGGTTGATGGTCGGAATTTAGTCAGTATATGGTTATTTTTTGGTCAATTCTTACTGTCTTATGTGTTAATCATAGGCTTGTTTTTGTGATTTTTGTAGTTTTGCGTGGTTGTGAATGTGTTTTTTGGTGGTTATATTGTGGTGGGTGGTTGGTTTGTGGTGATTGTGTAGGTTGTGTGTAGTATCTAAGTCTAGGTTGTAAAATTTATTAATTACTTGCTGTTTACTAATTATTACTATTACACATTCATTTCGCACACACATTATTTTAGTTTGCTTGTCTTACTGTAGTTTTCCAGAAAATGTTTATTAATTATTACTATTACACATTCATTTCACACACACACATTATTTCAGTTTGTTATGCTTGTCTTACTGTAGTTTTCCAAAAAAAATAGCTTAAATTTACACTGAACATAATTTATCGATTTTTGTGGTTTTGCATGGTCATTATTGTGTGTTTTGTGGTAATATTTTGGTAAGTAAATGGTTGTTTTGTAGTCAGAATAGTGTAATAATATTTTAGATTAATGTAAAAATACAGAATTGTTAGATTAATGTATAGATTTTGATAAATATAACAGTATTTGGTCATAATTTAGTCAGTTTTTGGTTAAGT
>JASANF010012230.1:0-108691 GCA_030248245.1 Trissonchulus sp. WLG1_4 | reverse complement strand
GAATTGGCGAGATAAAATGTTAGAAAAAACAAGTATTTTGGTTGATACTAAAATGTTAAAATGTTAGTTTTCGAATGCTATATATAATTAATGCAATGTGTCATGGTTTAAAATCGATGCATAGGCCCTGTCGTAACTTGAAGTTGTTTAGGCATATCAATCTAGCACCTCAGTTCGACAAAATACGCCCCTCACCTTCATACATGTATAGCGTGCGTGTACTCCCGTATTTGTGAATTCTGGGTTTTTTACTTATAAGGCTAAATAGTTAAAAGTAAAGATGTGTAGTATATTAGTTTTTTTTGACATTTTTTGACAACTTCAAATTTTATTTAAAAAATGACCTGCAAATTTGAGACATTTTTGTCATATGAATACTTTTACTTTACTTGGAAGGTTTATTTTAAAAAATGATTCATATTTTCACTTGCTTATCCGATAATTGTATTGTTTTAGTAGTAGTGTTAAAGCTCGAGTTGTTTTGGTAATTCTTGTGTCTAGTCTTACGTTAGCTAACTTTTGTCACTGACCATATTTTTAATAGTTTTTGTTTTTCCGTATTTGCTACCAGCATACCGCATTTATTTATTTCCGCTGTATATGATTTCCTTGCTAATAATTTGTGTACAAATAAATCTAGTGTCTTGTTTTGAGTGATTAATGGATCTGTGTGAGTTATATTAGGGAACGTAAACAATCGGTAGTATTTCATTCGTATGAGCAGGAGTACATAATAGGAAGAGTATGACACTGTCCCTAATGTAAGGCGCTGCAGTGTATGAAGTATCCTTGTTCAACTAAGTTTGACTTTTAGAAACTATTCAAATCAGAGATATAGTCAGATCAGATTACTGTAGAGAGACTAACTACGAGTTCGAATCCAGCTCTGTCTTACAGACTAGACTTACTTACTTTTTGGACAAACGTTCGTCTTTTTGGACCAAGCTTCGTCTTTTAGGACAAAACTTGGTCCTTTTGGACAAACCGTCGTCTTTTTTTTGTAACGAAGCTTTGTCTTTTTGGACAAACGTTCCTCTTTTTGGACCGAGCTTCGTCTTTTAAGACAAAACTTGGTCCTTTTGGACAAACGTTCGTCTTTTTTTGGTAATGAAGCTTTGTCTTTTTGGACAAACGTTCGTCTTTTTGGACCGAGCTTCGTCTTTTAAGACAAAACTTGGTCCTTTTGGACAAACCTTCGTCTTTTTTTGACCAAGCTTCGTCTTTTAAGACAAAACTTGGTCCTTTTGGACAAACGTTCGTCTTTTTTTGGTAATGAAGCTTTGTCTTTTTGGACAAACGTTCGTCTTTTTGGACCGAGCTTCGTCTTTTAAGACAAAACTTGGTCCTTTTGGACAAACGTTCGTCTTTTTGGACCAAGCTTCGTCTTTTTGGACAAACGTTCGTCCTTTTGGACGAAGCTTCGTCTTTTTCTGGTAACGAAGCTTTGTCTTTTTGGACAAACGTTCGTCTTTTTGGACCAAGCTTTGTCTTTTTGGACAAACGTTCGTCTTTTTGGACCAAGCTTCGTCTTTTAAGACAAAACTTGGTCCTTTTGGACAAACCTTCGTCTTTTATTGGTAACGAAGCTTTGTCTTTTTGGACAAACGTTCGTCTTTTTGGACCAAGCTTCGTCTTTTAAGACAAAACTTGGTCCTTTTGGACAAACCTTCGTCTTTTATTGGTAACGAAGCTTTGTCTTTTTGGACAAACGTTCGTCTGTTTGGACCGAGCTTCGTCTTTTAAGACAAAACTTGGTCCTTTTGGACAAACGTTCGTCTTTTTTTGGTAATGAAGCTTTGTCTTTTTGGACAAACGTTCGTCTTTTTGGACCGAGCTTCGTCTTTTAAGACAAAACTTGGTCCTTTTGGACAAACGTTCGTCTTTTTTTGGTAATGAAGCTTTGTCTTTTTGGACAAACGTTCGTCCTTTTGGACGAAGCTTCGTCTTTTTCTGGTAACGAAGCTTTGTCTTTTTGGACAAACGTTCGTCTTTTTGGACCAAGCTTTGTCTTTTTGGACAAACGTTCGTCTTTTTGGACCAAGCTTCGTCTTTTAAGACAAAACTTGGTCCTTTTGGACAAACCTTTGTCTTTTTTTGGTAACGAAGCTTTGTCTTTTTGGACAAACGTTCGTCTTTTTGGACCAAGCTTCGTCTTTTAGGACAAACCTTGGTCCTTTTGGACGAAGCTTCGTCTTTTTCTGGTAACGAATGTTCGTTACCAGTAACGAATTGGAAACTTTTTTTTGCAATGTACTGTACCTCGGAAAATCTAAATTTGTGGACCGGGATTTTATTACAATGTGGGTAAAGGTAAAGTTAAAATTGAAAACAAGGTTAACGTCAACGGTTGAGGTTAAAAATTTGCACAGTACATTAACTTTAGCTGCGAAACAAGATAGAGCACTTTTCTCGTCCGAATATTAAGGGTAACCTGAGCTATCACATTGGCTTTAGTCATTGTTTGAGAATACGACTTGCCTAACTTTAGCTGCAGGTAATTTTGAGAATACGGCCCATGAAGAAAAATTACATCGATGGTGCTGTCTCAGAAATGCAAAAAAACTAACTTGAAAAACAAAGTGCATTTTTTATTTCGACAGATTTAAAGACCGACAAGGCTCAACTTGGTCGGCAAATGTCACTAATGCACCTTAAATTGCATGCCATTCATTCCCTCGGCGGCAAAAGCCACCCAAAGTCAACTTAACCCTTTTCTACAGCAGACCAAGTGGCTTTCCTGCTGCAAGGCTCATCACATGTTATGTAAACATATAAATTTCAAAATTACAAAACTTAAGCCTGACCCTCAGCTTAAGCTGAAATCCCAACCTCAAGCGTAAACTTGAAAACGTACACGCACACTCACATATGTTGAGCCTTGCATGAAAGAGAGCTCAATACAAATCCCCAACTAATCGCTTAGCTTAGCCCCAACTATCCCCCCCCACTAAGCCAAACACTAAACATAATGTGAATACAAAACCGAAACAATTGCGAAGCAGCTAAGCGAAGTGTACATATGTAAGTACAGTACATAAGTGTATGTGTACATAATGTATGTGAGTAACACTTAGGCCCGTAATCACATACTAAGTGCTGAAAAATAATAGAAAAGTTGCGGAAATTTGGCTGAAATTTGAAGGAAATATGAATGAAACATTAGTGAAAAATAACAGAAAAGTTGTAGAAATTTAGCGGAAATATGACTGAAAATTAAATGAAACATTGCTGAAAAATAACAGAAAAGCTGCAGAAATTTAGCGGAAATTTGACTGAAATTTAAAAGAAATATTGCTGAAAAATGACAGAAAAGGTGCGGAAATTTAGCGGAAATGTGACCGAAATTAAGCCAAAATTAAACTGAAAATGTGTAGAAATAAAACCGAAAGTTGAAGGAAAAAAGCAAAAGTTTAGGCAAAATATGTACAAAAAACGCACGAAATGAGTATGAAATTTAAAGGAATACATATTTTAAAATTGGTTCAAATTGCATTTCCTCCATTTTTCCTTCATTTTTCGGTCACTTTTCGAAAAAATTTTTTCCTGTGGGGCGGCAGCCCCCAGAAGTTTTAGCTTTTTTGAGGTTTTAACCATCGACATTGCAATGAAAACTACTAAAGAGTAAAAGACCCCAAAACTAAAGAGTTGGAGTGAATTTTTTTGTGCTATGGGCCAGCGTAGGCTATTTTATGGCTGCGTTCAAAAATTGGGGTTTTGCGATGATTTATCGTTGCAATATGCTTTTGCCAGGTGGCTTTTTCTGTTCCGTCGTCAAGAACGACCGTTTCTGATGTGTGTTGCAATTTTAGGGTTGAAAATTGACACACGAGACGCGGATACACTTGCCGTTAGCAGATCATTATTCGAAGTTCCAAATGGTCGACTGTGGCTAATTTTATTATACAGAAACTATAAATTGGCCGAAAATTGCTAATATGTGTCGTTTTTTGCGTTAAAATAGCAATTAAGTGCATTTTTAACGTTTTAAAACAAAGAAAACTCATCCCCCCTCCCCGAAATTTTTTTTGGCTACGCCACTGCAGATTGGTGTACTAATGCTTCAAAAATTAAAATTAACAAAAAGTGAAAAAATCGTAAAAAATATGTATGCAAAAAAATACAAACAAAAAAATACAAACATGTATGCAGCAAAGCAAAAAATAGTATACTTTGTATTTAATTTTGTATTTTTTACCCTATCTAACTATACAAACATGTGAGACATTAATCAATTAGCACAGAATATGATAATAGACCTGGCATATATATAGGCATGCACAAAGAAAAAAGGTATCTAAGCCGAGAAAACATCAACAGAATGGAAAAAACTTGGAGATTTTTTAAATTTTGAAGGTAGAATTTGTCAATTGTTTAGGTATCAGAAACACTTTTGTCAGCTTTTGAAGTTTCGGAAAGGGGGGGGCTGCGACCCTCTAAGGGGGGGGGGGCTCAAATCGCTAAGGGGGGGGGGCGGCACCCCACCCAGCCCCCCCCCCCCCTAAATACGCCACTGATGAAGATATGCACGTCAAAACATCAGAAATAGTATTTTGGGCAACTTTCCTTCAAGAATGATAGTTCATTTTGGCTGTTTTTAAAAAATACGGCCCAAATTCTTGATTCCCGGAGCGCCCCCTTAAAAATCCTGGCTACGCCCCTGTGTGCATGTGTTTGTATCGGTGCATCGTATCGTGCACCTTATAATTGCTTAATGTGCAGTTTCATTTTTTTGTACGTGAATTTTAGCACAAGGGTGCTAATTCTCTGAAGTCTGAAACGTCTCGAATAATGACGATTATAGTCCTTTTATGGTGCCCAATGTCAAAATTTTTTGTAATATTTCCCGATTTGATTTGACCCTCGCTGGCCCACCAAATGTATACTTTTTGGTGTTTTGAGCTCATTTCACAAAAAATAAGCGTTGTTTTTGAACGAAATGTGCTAATATGTCGCTTTTGGCGTTAAAAGTGAAAAATCCGTTTTTCTGGGGCCGATTCTCAAAATTACCTGCAGGTAAAGGGGTTAAATGCAGTTGGGGGGGGGAAAATAGTGGACCTATTTTTTTGAGTAGAGCACCTTGGGGGAAGCATTTTTGCTTCAAAAACCCCTATTTCATTTTTTGGATTTTTTGAGATATGATCCCCCGCAATCTGAACCCTCAGTGAGGGACGTTTTCGCAATTTTTTTCCGAAGCCCTTGTTTTTTCCGTTCTAATCGTGTCTAAATGGTGTCAGATTATTGTTTACAATTTTTTAGAATCAAAACAAAGGCTCTTTGACCGGGTTCCTGCCAAAAAATTGGCAAAATTCGCCAGAAACGTCCAATTTTTGACCAAATTCAAACTTGGCCTTAATTTAGGCTTGGGCTTAGGGCTTAGGCTTAGTATGGGGCTTAGGCTTAGGCTTAGTATCAGGCTTAGGCTTAGGCTTAGGTTCAGGCTTAGGCTTAGGCTCAGGCTTAGGCAATAAAAAAATCGAAATTTTAAGAAAAAATCCTGCCAGCTTAGCCTAGAGAATCCTGCCAACTAAGCCTAGACGATGCCTTAAAACATCATAACGCACTCAAAACTATCCAAAAACAAAGATTATAGCCATTTTTGGCTTCGAACTTTGGCCTACGTTCACTTACGAAAACACTGAAAATGCAATTTTCAAGGGGTCATAGCTCAGAAAATCCAAATTTGTGGATAGGGATTCTATTGCAAAAAATGCTTCCCTCCATTTGCTCTACACCAAAAAATAGGTCCACTATTTTTCCCCCCCAACTGCACTTGATCCAGGTAAAGTTAGGCTAACTTTACCCGCAGGTAAAGTGAAGGTAAAGTCGTATTCTCAAACAATGCTTAAAGCCAATGTGATAGCTAAGGTTACCCTTAAGATTCTGTCCTGAGTGCTTTATCTTGTTTCGCAGCTAAAGGTAATGCATTGTGCAAATTTTTAACCTCAACCGTCGACGTTAACCTTGTTTTCAATTTTAAGTTTACCTTTACCCACAGAATTAACTTTACCTTCACCTTACCTGTGGGTAAAGTTAGCCTAACTTTACCTGCAGGTGATTTTGAGAATACGGCCCCTGGGTACGCGTATGGCGATAACCATACGTGGGCATCTACCGAATTCTGGGGGGGGGGGTTTGCCACCGGGGGGGGGGGGGGTGCGGAGCAACTTTTCCGGCTTTTCCGGCAATTTTTCCTTCGTCAGCTACCTTCAAATCATTCTGGGGGGGGGGGTGATAAACCTGTCTGGGGGGGGGTGTGTGTGACACAAACAAAAGGTGTTTTTGTAAAAAATTATTACAAGTCAAAAATTTAGAAAATTTTGTCGCTTCCGAAAAAAAAATACCCAGAGAGAGAGAGAGAGATTAATGAATATGCAGAAAAAACCCAGAAGAAACCTAGAAAATAACCAAAAAAAACTAGAAAAACTCCAGAAATTGTCCAGAAAAACGCAGAAATTTCGCAGAAAAAACCCAGAAAAGCCTGAGAAAAAATTAAACCAGAAAAATTAAATTAATACGATATATATAATAAAAGTCTCACTAAGCAAGCGGTCTTCGGCCCCTCGGGGGTCGTTTTCTGCCCGCGGCTGTATTTTGTCTACTAACTTTAGCCATCATCGGTTATTGTAAGGAACATTTTGTGTAATGCTAGCTCTTATTGTTAAACCGATGGTTTTTTGAGGATTAAACAAATTAATTATTATTATTCTACTTATTCTGGCTAGACCAAGCTTCTGGAGACTCAACATTATTTTAGATGGTAAAGAGCGGCTAGAGGGGACAGATTTGCGACTAATGTCAGCCGTATGGCCGCATACAGCTGGGTGAGAGTGCAGGGCCACTGCTGCAAGTTGCTGAGCGTGGGACCGCTGGTGCCCGGTCGATCCGTTCCTGCTGATTCCGTCGCGCATCACAAACTATTCTTGTTAATTCCAGGTATATTTACAATGGTGTATATACTATATATATACCCAGGGGGAATTCCCAGCCTGGGCCCGGTTTCATAAACAGTGACTTGACTTGGCCTTTACACAAAATTTCTGCTAGAAATTTTCATGACAGGCAGTCAACATGTTACACCACGTGTGGTTCAAATCTCATAATATTCAGGTTATCCAGTGAAAACTATAGCTAACTTGAAGTCATTCATTAGTTGCAAATATTAGTGAATTTTTCAAAACCACTATATAATATTTACTAATATTTGGAACTAATGAATGACTTAGACTTAGCTAGGCTTTTGTCTGCATCAAGCAAACGTAACAAAAGTTTACACACACATTATCTAACCTGTTGGCAATATGTTGTAAAAATTTCCAACAGAAGCATTAAGTTACCGCAAAGTTATGACATATTTTCTAGCTTATATCAGTGTTACTAATAAATCGCAACTGAACTTTTATGAAACCGGGCCCTGAAATGTTTTCACAGTATATAATTTTTTTCACGACAGTTCCTCCTTTGGTTTTTAATATTGCCCCGAAAAATTTCCGATGTATACATACCAGGGATCGACCGGAACCATAAAACTACCGGAACCGGAACCGGAACCACCTAAAAATACCGGAACCGGAACCGGAACCGGAACCGGAACCCCCTTCAAAAAGACCCTATATTTTGCAATATTTTAAAAAAAATTTTTTGTTTACTTTTACTCACATTTTTTATATGCAACCCTTCTATACACTTTTGACTTTCTATACACTAATTTAGCACTTCAATTCGCAGTGCATACGCAAGATCAGTGAGCCACAGGTTGCAGGGGTCTGGGGGCGGCAGCCCCCAGAAAAAAATGGAGATTTTTTTAATTGTTTACGCCGAATTTGGTCAACTAAAGACGTATCAGAATTTTTTTCCGACAGGAAAATTAAGAACTGAACATGGGAACGTCACATAAGATAGTGTATTATACAAGAAAATTCAGCATAATGTACTTTTGTAGACATGCATAGGCTTTGATGAAAGATAATAACAAGGACTAGTCAGCCATAGCAATTTAGGGGTCTGGATACGGTCGCCCTCAGAAAAAAATTCGAGAACTTTTGGATTTTTAGGCAAAATTTGGTCAATTAGAGACGTATCAAAAAATTTTTTCGACGGGGCGATAAAAACCAAAGGGAGACCCTTGTTGACAATTTCTTAAAATTCAACCAAAAGGGCGGGTCGCGACCCCCCTCCCTATCTACGCCCTTGGGTCTGACTAGTGTTGGGTCAGGTTAATTTTTGCTGGGTCCAGTTAAGAGAACTTGACTCTGGACCCACTCGTGGACCCTAAAAAACCCCTGACTTGGAGAAAATTGGGGGAGGGGGGCGGCTGTACCGTCGCCCCCTCTCCTCAATGTTAGATAGTAAGGTTTGCACAGATTACATAATTTTTCAGTATAGCGTGAAAAACCGAGGATCTTCGAGTTTCGACCTTCGGCTTTCATTGAGCTAGTTCAAGTAATACAAGAAATTGGACACAAGAAGCACAGCATTGTTGATAAAGAATAAGCACTGCTACATAAGAATGCTAGAATAAAAAATCAAAAGGTATTTGTATGTAGTTCCAGTACTAGTAGGTGGCGCAACTGAGGCGGGGGGGGAGAAATTCAAACTGACATTTTTTCACCGTGAAAACACGTTTTTATAGGTCTTCGCATACGCTGAGTTCATTTTTAGCACTTTCCAAGCGAAAAAACGTTGATTTATACCTATACGAAAAAATTCAATTTTTGTCAAAAATCATCGTTTTTCGACATATTAGGGCTAATCGTCGAAAATTATGACCAATTCAGTCGCAATATCAGCCTGAAGCTTGATTGTCATAAAATAACACATAATAATATATTTAATACAGCTCTCTTAGCAACATATTTAGCTCATTTATACTAAAAATAGTAATTTTGCCAACTGAAAAAGAGGCGAAATATACATAGTTAAATTGAGCTTGCATATCAAAATTTTCACATTCTTTTCGCATATACAATAAATTAATTACATTTTCATATAAAATTAAGCATCATTAGGCATAAGTAGCGATTTTAACTGAAAGCGAATACCATAAATACGATTTACAAACGTCACTGATGCTCAGCAGCAAGCTGGGACTGACAGTCAGTTTCGGTTTAAAAGTGCAGCTTTATTTATGATTCCACAGTAGCAAGTGTCCTTTGATTTGATGCAAACAACTAAGACTAAGCCTTTTCTGACCCACCTACTAAGCCTGAGCCTAAGCACTAAGCCTCAGCCTAAGCACTAAGCCTAAGCACTAAGCCTAAGCCTAACCTAAGCACTAAGCACTAAGCCTAAGCACTAAGCCTAAGCCTGAGGCCTAATTTTATGGGAAAACCTGCTAATAAGCATAAAAAATAAATTTGCTGCACTAAAGTACACCTATCAGCTCCATATTTTAAAAAAAATTCCCAGCTATGGATCGAAATTTGCACTGTACCTTACCTGTGCTGTAACGCTTCAATCAGCCTGGCTCGGGTAGCTTTAGAAAAAGTTTGTAACTTTTCAAAGCCTGAACGGATTTACAAAATTTTTTCAGCATTTAGTAGCTTAGAAGTTGCTCTTCCAATGGTAGCGACAGGTTTTAATTTGATTCAGTATATATTTTTGCCTAAATCCAGTTTTGCGCAAAAAATTTCATGTAAAGTTTAATTTTTTGACAAAGTTTGATTTCCAGCTAAAGCTTGCATCCTACAAACTTCTAACCTAGCCTATTCGAAAGAGCGTTCAATTTTGACCCCCCTTAGGTTTGGGGGATATAGGGGGACTCCGGATCATTAGTCGAAAAAATGCCGTTTTTCCGACTTATTCGACCCCTAAGGGTTTTAACACCAATAATTTCACTTCAGATTTTTATTAAAAGGGGCGACAGCTATTTTGGGGGCTAGAGATCAGATTGGGGGCATGGCTGACGATGGGGGTTTCATATTTTTATTAAAAGATGGGGTAGGAAGCGAGTTGGAATCGAAAATAATTTCTCCCCCCCCCGCTTCAGTCTGACCCTAGTAGGTACTATAAATATTACAATATTCGTTTTAAGACAATAAAGCACAAAAGCACAAACGATAACAATGTATTAAGCTAGTGTACTGTATATTCGCAAGATATATATGTACTGTGTATAGTCGCAAGAGGTTCGCCAGAACAAAATCTGAAGAAATTTTTGATTTTTAGGCCGATTGTGGTCAGTTGGAGGCCTATCGGAAAATTTTCATGGACGAACAACACAAAATGACAAGCAAAATCCTTTGTCAGAGAATTAGTGGTTCCGGTTCCGGTTCCGGTACTTTTGAAATACCGGAACCGGAACCGGAACCGGAACCAAAAAGTACCGGAACCGGAACCGGAACTCCGGTCGATCCCTGATACATACGTCTGTAGTTGACAGTTGACCAAATTTGGCCTAAAAGTATAAAATTTTGGAAATTTTTTCCGAGGACCTACCGACCCCAGACCCCTGCAACTTTTAACTTAATGTAGTGATCTTGCGTTTGTAATGCGATTTTCAGTGTCAAAATAGCTAAAATGTTTTTGTTCAATTTTAATGCATATATATATATATATATATATATATATATATATATATATATATATATATATATATATATATATATATATATATATATATATATATATATATATATGTATATATATATATATATAAAAAAAAAAATTTTTTAAAAAATATATTGTTTTAAATTTTTTTATTTTTTTTTTGAAAAATAACTGCTGAAATGTATTCTGCTTGTCCTTCGGGGCGGGGTTCTTGTCCTCCCCATGTATATACATCTCTGGTCGCCACTATTTGCGTGTTTAGGCAATCCGGGCAATTGTGAGTTTTACGAAAGTTTCGCCCAGCGTCTGGCCCGGGAGGCGAGCGTCAGCCTGGATTGTGATGCCAGCGTCTGGGTTTTGTCTCACCAAGGTCACCATCGCCCAGCGGCTGACCAGCATTGTCAGCAACGTGGTAGGTTCTGATCTGGTTCGATGGACCACAGCAATGGCTACTAGATATGTCATAAGTTTGATTTAAGCCTTAGCTTGAGCTAAACTCCAGTTCAGTATTTGTATGAATAGGGTCGCGTCTTTGGTTCAAATTTAAATTTAGTTTTCAAATCACAGTTTTCGAAAATTGGACATTTTTGATGAAATTCAGACAATTTTTACATAAAGTTTGCCAGTTTGGCCACAATTTGTCAAAATATTCAGCTCCATTTGGGCAGAAAAAGATTAAAATTGCGTCAGTCTGCGTCAAAGGGGGGGGGGGGTGGGCTGGTCACATGATGATCGATCACGTGATCATGATCATAATATATAGTGGTGCGGGAAAAAAACCCTATTTTCAACTTATCGGGTCGTCCTGTGCTCCACATAAATCGGATCCATTAATGCTCGTGGCTGTTATAACGGCCATCTTTCGCCTAACTGTTGCACTAATAAAATGGATTGTAACTACTCACGTTTCTGAGTAATGAGTAATGAAATATGGAAAAATTGGGGGAATTGTTTCTGTTTTTTGGGGTTTTTGTGTGTTTCTTTGGCTGGTTGGTGTTTCTGTGTTTGTGTTGTTTTTTGTTTTGGGTGGTTTTTGTGGGTTTTTTCCTGTTGCTCGTTTTTGCGCTTTTCGTGGGGCGGCCCGCGCGTCTTTTCTTGGATTTGTGGTCGGGCTCTTTTGTGTTTTCGTCTCTGGTTTGTGGGGTGTCGGGGTTGGTTGCGTTTGCGGCGTCGGTTTTTGCTCTCGTGTTGTTGGTGCTCTTTGTGTGGGTGGTTTCGTGGTGGGTTTTTTTTTCGCTGGGGGTTTTTTTCGCCCTGGGTCTGGTGTTTTTCGGTTTTGGCTTGGTATAGGGGGTCTCTCTTGTGGGGTTGGTGGTTTGGGTTTGGTTGTTTGTTTGGATTTTTGGTTGTTTAGCTGGTACTGGTTGTGTGTGGTTGGGATGCGCTTGTAGGTCTTGTCGTGAGGTTGGCGGGCCTGGTTTTTTTGCAAAACGCGTAGGGTTTTTTTCCCCGCACCACTATAGGGACACGATAGAGATGTGTAATTAACAGGGTTGGCAGTCTCGGTCTCGCAAAAAACCCGAGACTAGGCAAACTAACTTCAAGTTTAAACTTTGTACATCAAGCTGTTAATTAAAGTTTGAGCTAGCATGGGTTGTCTGACTTAGCGATGTTGCATTTGTACGTGGAACCTCTCAAGCATATGTTAAACAGTGTCAAATAGTGGTAACTCCGTAGCTGATTTGTAATTAAAAATTTGCTGGCTTCCGTAACCTTACGAAGCGCGAATTGGATGGCAGTAATTGGATTTCTTGAGCCCCAACCTCTGAAAGCATGTCAAAACATTAAGTATCTGAAACACCCTAGGCACAATCAAATGCTTTTTGGGCTATGGAGTGGTTGGGGCATGAAACCTGTCCCCCACATTCCACATAACTGTGTCAGCGGAAGAAACTTTTCTGGTCCGTGATGGTGTTCCTATCTATCAGAATTTCTGATAGTAGCACCACTGCTCCAGCACGGACGATTCGACGCTGGCACCTGAGTCAGACTGCCAATGTGCCTATATATATATATATATATATATATATATATATATATATATATATATATATATATAATATATATATATATATATAAAATATATATGTGTGCAATGCACTATAAAACACCCTATGGTATGGCGAAGAACGAAGAAATATTATGCGAAACTTAAAACATACCAAAAGTTGACAGAATAGCGGGAAAATAATCTTATTCTCCGTCTGTCAATCACCTATAGCAGGCGGGGAAAAAACCCGCATTTTCATATTTCGTCATGTAGCTCATAGACTATACGTTTTCACGGGAAACCAAAAAAATCTGTCGTAGACCTAACCTTGCTCTAAACGCTGGGACCGGTTTCATTTCGCTAACTCTTACCGTTTTTTGGCGGGAAGCCAAAAACTTGCCGGGGAAAAAACTCATTTGGGGGAAAAAAACCCATGTGGGGGAAAAACCCACCCCATAAATCACCCGAAAAGTGTGTTAGCGGTAGTTTTTCAACGCTATGGCACGTATTCGGAGTAGTAGAGGCCCCTGATACCAAAACTATACGCAGATTTGCTATGGGGCCCCATGGACACAAGTTTGAAAACTGCCCTTCGCAGCCCATTACAAAATTTTGAATTTTCAGATTTGAAAACAAAACACCTTAATTTCGTCTGAAAACGTTGAAAACAACTAAAAAGTTGCGATAACGCTTCAAATGCATGCAAAATTTGCACTTTATGGCTACTTTTTACGCCATCGACCCTCTGTGGGGGGTACCGTGAGTGGGTGTGACTTGACTTACTTGACTTGAGCGCCGTAGAAACAGAGTCCTGTTCAAGGCGGCCCCGGCCCGGTACCCAACGACCCAATGATCTGACGCCACTGGTTTCTATCCCTCGCTAGGGTGCAGATGAGGTTCCCCCAGTTGAAGCGGGCGTGGGTATAGCATTTTAGCGTTTCAGCCAGGTCGCTTTTTATGCATTTTTGCCAGGTCGTACGCTGGCCCCCAGGACGACGGGTCCACTCGGGGGGTGTGTCGGCGAACAGTGCGCGGTGGGGTAGACGGTCTGGGGGCTGTCGGGCCACGTGACCTAGGTACCGCAGCCGTCGTAATCTGATCTTATCGGCAAGCGGGGGCCGGTTGAACGCTCTGCCTCTAAGTGCCTCATATGAGATTTTGCAGTCATTCGGGATGCGTAATACACGTCTCAGACAGATGTAGTCAAAAGATTCGAGGCGCTTGATGTCCGCGTTTCTCATAGGGAGAGTTTCTGTGCCATAGAGCAGGACAGACATGACCATGGCATCCAGAATACGCAGCTTTGTTTTCAGGTGGATAGTGTGCAGTCTCCACAGGGCTCGGTTTAGCTTGTTCAAAGCACCATGAGCTTGCCCGATTCGTGTAGCGATTGCGGCTGTAGCTGCCGTGTTGCCGCTTATCATACTACCTAGGTAGGTGAAATTTTCGACTTGTTCGACGTCAAGGCCAGAGATCACGATGTTAGAGTCCGCGCCAGTGATGTTCATGATTTTGCATTTTTTCACATTGGGCCGGAGACCCAGTAGGTAGCCATTCGCGATCGTACAGTTGACAGCTGCCTGCAAGGATGCCAGTGATTCCTCCATTAGTACGACATCGTCTGCATATTCAAGGCTTGCAATCTGGCACTGGCTACTAGCAACAACGCCAATAGCGTCAGCGCAGCTCTTAGACATGATGCGGTCTATAGCAAGCAAGAATAGAGCTGGCGACAGGACATCGCCTTGTCGTACACCGGTAGCAATCGTGAACGGGTTGCTGGTTTCTCCATATGCTTTGATTCTGCATTCGGAGTCTTCATACATGCGTCTTATAATCGTAATATATAGCTTTGGAATACCAGCAATAGCCAACAGGTTCCAGAGTGACTGTCTATCCACGCTGTCAAAGGCCGCCTGGTAGTCCAGGAAGGCTAAAGCAGTAGGCTGCTTGAACTCATGTCTGCGTTCTAGGATCTGGCGCAGTGTGAAAATATGGTCTATCGTGGAGCGCCCTTTTCTAAACCCTGCCTGGGTTTCACTGAGCTTGCTATCCAGGCAGACCGTCAATCTTTGGAGTATGATTATTGATGTAAGTTTGCCCGCTACAGGTAAGATGGAGATTCCGCGATAGTTCGAGCACAAACGTTGGTTTCCTTTTTTGAATACTGGCACTAGATAGGCGGACTGCCACAGTTTGGGGCATCTCGCTGCTTGCCATATTTTGCCCAAAAAAGAATGTAGCTTAGGCACCAGGATTTTCACCGCAGCACGGAACAGCTCAGCTGGCAAGCCATCTGGACCAGCAGCTTTACCATTTTTTAGCTTACGGATGGCCAGACGTATCTCTTCCATTGTTGGTGGGTCGACATTGATAGCAGCATCCGGGGTAGCTTGTTCAGCCTCCACTGGGAAGTTTTGATCCGTCTGGTCCGGCGGTGGCTGGTTCAGTAGATCGCAGAAATATTCTCTCCATCTGTCCAATCGCCGTTTTGGATCAGACACTACAGCACCAGATTCTTCACAGATTGAATCGCTAACCACGGCCCGCTGACCTATGGCCGTTCTAAGATGGCCATATAGAGATCTCGAGTCCCCATGTTGAGCGGCATCTTCCATCTGCTTTACTATATTGGCCCAGCGTGCATTCATGTCACTGCGTAAGGTGTGCCGGAGCTGATTGTTCAAGATTCTTCTGGTCGCTTGGTTTGATTCATTCCTTTTTTGTTGTGCCAGATGGATTGATTTCGGGCTCAGGTGACCACGATGGCTGGGATTTAGTTGCGTGAGCGTATTAGAGGCCGCTTCATGCATGCATCCTGCAATGCATCGCCACATTTCATCGATGTCGTCAGGTAGACCAGATAATGCTGCAAATTTGTTCGTACTTCGATCTGGTACTTGTTAGCTGTGTCCGCGGTTCTGATTCCGCTTAGGTCAAGTCGTCGGACACGGCTAGTTGGAGGGAAGGCGTGGAACCGTAGACGTACTCTGGACATAAGCATCTCATGATCTGATGGTAGACTCGTGCCTCTTTTGACTCTAGCGTCCAGGACTGAGGTAGTCCATCTGCGTCTGACAAGCAGGTAGTCCAGAGTCTTGCAGCATCTGCCCGTATTGCTATACCACGATATCCTGTGGCATTTTCGGTGCCGGAAGATCGTGTTCGTTATTCGCAGGTCCCAGGATGAGGCCAAAGACAGAAGCCTTAAGCCGTTATCATTCAAGGTACCACTGCCGAAAGGTCCTCTGACCGTTTCCCATCCAATTTTAGATTGACCGAGCTCTGCATTGAAGTCTCCTCCAAGCAGTAGGAAGTCAGACTTCGGAATGCTTTGGAGACACTCGTATAGTTCGTCATAGAATCTGTCCTTTTCGGCCAACGTGGCTAGCTCTGTAGGGCTGTAGCACGAGATAACAGTCATGCGGCCAAAATTGTGGTTGAATCGAGCAGTCATTAGGCGCGATGATATATGTTGGCAAGACACTAGAGCTTCTTTGGCCTTTTTTGACATAGCAATAGCAACCCCACCATGGGCGGGCTCGGTTGCGGGTCGGCCTGTGTGGTATAGGTAGTATTTCCCAGTTTCAGTTTTCACGCATATAGCGCCGCTGTCTGGTATACGTGCCTCAGAGAGACACGCTATGTCAATACCAAAGCTTTCCAGATCAGCAGTGCACAGCTCTTGTTTAGCCTTGCTCAACAAAGTTTGCGTATTCCATACTGCAACTCGTAGCTCAGTTTTCGGTCCAAGCAAGGGGGAGCCAATCAGGGGGCGGATCGCACCCAGGGCTCCTTCAGTGAGCCGAATATCCTCCCCAGAAAAACCATAAAACGAAGTGTTTGTAGGAGTGTTTTCCATGGGAGTTTTCATTTTGGGGCAGGGCATACTATATCAAGAGCAGGAGACGCGTCCCCGCCTGCGCGAAGCCAACCAAATGTTCCATGCGGGACCGTTTGTTACCAGACAGTCTCTCTCTGGTCATACATCCCATCGGCACGGTCGGGACTTTAGGATTGAGCGTCAGACGTGGGTCTACATTGTATGGGTTTGGGGATACACGGAATAATGACGGGCGCATGCTGCCGACACACACCCCAGGGTTCTCTTCGCTACCCTTCACCGACACTGCCGGCCTCGGCTAGTGAAGTTGGGCCTGGGGCCGGGACAGGTATAACTGTGCCAGGGACCCCACGCCACACCAGGTCCACCCAGGAGGGGCCGGGAAACCATCAGATGTAGGAACCGCCCCCGACCCGGGAACCCACCGGGAGCCGGAGGACCCAGGCCCCCCCACCCCCGTTTTCACCTCTAGCCTTTGGACCTCCCAAAGGGAGGAGCACCCTCACCGCGACAAGGCTGAACTTCCCTGAGTTTGGGCGAACTCAGGGGTCCAGGTCCCCAGATCACTCCGAGGACAGGCTAGTAGGACTTTAGGGTGTGACTGGTCGTGACGGGCATATTTTACTTTCATTCGGTTATTTGGCGTTTAAACAAGAGAAATTAATAGGTTAAAATTAAAAACATACAAAAAACTGGCAATAGTACCAGAAAATACTACTTTCCACCCCAAAAGGACCTCAAAATGGCAAAGTCCGACTGTTAGGCCAGTATTCCAGAATTCGATCGAGAAAGTGTCAGTTTGCGCATTTGTGCTAATAATAAACGTCTTTTTGCACTACCATGAATCTTTTGGATTAGCTACTAGGTTTTTCGACATCACCAGACCATTTTCAAAAAGTGGGTTTTTTCCCCCACATGGGTTTTTTTTACCCCGTCTAATTTCGGTCATGCCCCCACTCGTACGAAAGAAGGAAGGATCTGCCACTGCGGTCATGAATAGAGGAAGGGTAGTCCTCTGTAAAAGTGTTTTACATTTGAGCTCGCATCTCTTAGTGCTGAGAAATGAGACTCCAAAATTCACCTCCCTTGGAGCCATGTCGGGTCAAAAATGGGGGGGTCCAATTTTTGACTCATAAAAAATACCAGCGAGACCCCTTTTGCATACCGCTTACATACGTTTGCTTATAGGGACTGTACTATACGCTGGAAAATTTTTAGACCTGTACCACGTACCCAAGTTCCGGAACTGGAGTGGGTTTTTTTTCCCCAAAAAATGGGGTGGGTTTTTTTCCCCGCCTGCTATACACTCATGCATCCGGTCGTTTACAATGTTAAGTTTCTCGCAACTTCGCAAGTCATACACTCATACAACCTAACCTAATGGTCACTTTTTTGTAACTTAATCACAAATTTTTCATATTTCAAACTGTATCAATTTTTAAAATTCAAACTTGAAAAAAGGTCCCCCAAGGGCTGGTCTCGGTCTCGTAGGTCTCGTTTGGGTGGTCTCGGTCTCGGTCTCGGTTGCAAACCCGAGACTTGCCAACCCTGGTAATTATGTATTTAAGAAGGAAACTGGGGGACCCCCAAAAATCGAGGCGAGGGGGGATCCCGATATCCGATAATGTGGGAAAAATTTAGGAAAAATGACACTTTTTTGGAAAATGTTACAAAATTTTGCTAATTTTAGGGAATTTTTAGTCGATCAAACGGGTCCCCAAAAATGGGCCGGAGAGGCCCCCCAAACTTTTGACCCTGTTACATATATGTATCATAAGTCTATTAGTGCCAGTATATAGAAGTTGTCTTGAACTGCAGATAATTTGAGCTTTTGCTTCAGCAGCGCTGTTGTTGGATCAGCTGGAGCACCATGCCAGTTTTGTGCGGACCCATGTCCCCCCCAAGGTTCCCCTGGTCGTCCTCTCTCATTCCATTGGCGCCTACATGGCTCTGCGAATGGCCGATCTGCTCAGATCACACTCTACTTCGCTGCAAAAGTAAACAATCCAATAAACACATTTGAGGGGTCAGGGTATGGGGGGTGTGGTGGATGGTTATGGTTATTTTTAGTTTATGTTTTGGGAAAGAGAAGTAAGGGAGCTGGGCATTATTTCGCTGTGCTCATCTGTGCGTACGAAATGTGCATTCACTTTGCAGTAACAAACTTTTTCTGATTTACTTGTGGGTTTTTAGTAATTGCATCAAGTTTTTTCAAATTACATAATGTACACAAAATACATCAATGGCTGCTTAGTGCTTGAAATGATATTTTTATATAAAATATCATTAGTAGCAAAATATTAAAGGTGCGGCTAATGGTTTTTTAACGGTTGAGTGATTGCTGGAACAATTCATGGAACGTGTTGTTGTTTGTTGACAGGGATGAGGGATGACTAGCAATCTGAAGGGGGGGGTGGACTGTTGTGTCGACTTTTCAAGTGTCAAGTGTTGTGATTGGGCAGTTTAGTTGCCCTTGCTCTCGTCAGTAACGAAATCGCATTTTCCGCGCTTTATATAAGTTGTTGTTCCTATTCTACCCAAACTGCTGTCGTTAGTCTGAAAGAATGGACTATTTGTATAATTTAAGATTCTGGAAACCTAAAACAGCTGTTTCTGTTTTCGTGAGTGGGTATGCTCTGGTATTAAGTCTGTAATAAGCTGTGTTATAATGCCACGTCATACATGTATGGGGGGATGCGGGGACCCCCCCTCCAAAATCGAGGAGCGGGGGGGAGGGTCCCCAAAATTTAGAAAGAATGGCCCTTTTTTGGTAAATTTTTTACAAAATTTTGCAAAATTTAGGGTATTTTTGGTCAATCAGGATGCGGGGTGCCCAAAATTTGGCCGGAGAGGCCGCCCCTCTAGATTTTTGACCCTGTTACATGTATGTATGTAGTATGTAGATGAAGAAAATGGAAGGCGCGAAACTTTAGGTGAAAGCTATTAGCTAAGATGGGAGATTTTCAAAAAAACTGGCCACCTGTCCTAGGCCTAGCGCACCTCAGGAGATAGACCCAGTTACTAAGGGTAAGTTAGCTTCTTGATTCTTTAGAAGTTTCGCTGATCAACCAAAAGAGGTGAGTGGTACTCATCTACTACTGCGCCCTTGTAAATGCATGTGACCCTACATGTCACCTGGTCAAAATGTTGGGGGGGGAGCCCTTTCCAGTCTCGGGCCAAATTTTGGGGACCCCCGCCTCCCTCCGATCGATGAGCCACCGTTTTTCCTCCCTGTGCCCGATGTTGCTGTCATGAGTATATACCTTTCAAACTGTCTTGGTGGGGGGGGGGAGCGGTGAAGTGTCTTTTGGAGGAAGGGGGTGAAACCCCCACCTCCATGTATGCATGTGACTATATACATGTAAATGCATGTGACTGGACCCCCATGTATACCTTCAGTTTTCCACCCCCACACACTCGCATAGCCTACAATTTGCCTACAACGTTGTGGGCTGGACATACGCACTACGCAGAGCAAAACAAACTGGTGAGCGTAGCGCGCCGTGCGTGGTCCTTTGTTTTGCTCTGCATACCTGCCACACAATATATGACCACACACGGCAATCCCATGCAAAATACCGCGCATGCAACCACAAGCGATCACTCATTGCTGGTAGCTCCAGCTTTTTATTAAAATATATATATATATATATATATATATATATATATATATATATATATATATATATATATATATATATATATATATATATATATATATATATATATATGGGGGGGTTTGGGGGGGGGGAACCCCCCCCCCTTAAATTCGGACCCTTTTGGACCTTTTAACCAAATCGCTTTAGATTGTGTTAAATTTAAAAATAAAAATATTTGGGGGGGGTTGGGGGGGGGCTCTTCGGGGACAAGCCCCCCCCAGATTTGAATTTCAGGAAGGCAACCCCCCTTTTAATCCCAAAACCCTGTGTCCGTAAAAATCTGTAAAAAATGACCAAAAAACGAAAATATATATTATTATATATGAATATCGCATATATATCCATCCCATATATTTTCCTTTTAAGAAAAAATTGGAAATTTTTGCGTTTTTTGGGCAAATAATGGGGAAGGGCCCCCCCAAAAATGTCTAAAATTTCGGGACAAGCCCCCCCCAAACCGAGACCCCGTGTACATGTATGTATATATATATATATATAGTGTTTGAAATGAAAGGACTACGCAATGGTGCATTACAGCTGTGCTATTTCATTTAGCGACCCCAGAGAAATGACTACCATATGTGTCTTAACTAACAGCAGCAGATATGATGACCTTGATCGTGCCTTATATTATGCTACATTATTTTTGTTTGATTTTTTCTCTCTGAAGTATATCATAATTTGTGCTCAAACAGATAACGCAAAGATAAACGGTTGGGTGGGAATCGACCCGTCGAAGTGTCTGCCTTGTGATTAAAGGTCAAAGGTCATAAATCCACTCGATCACTCAAGTTACATGGTTTATATACTGTAGAAATAAGCTTGAGCGCCTGTGGGGGTGGTGTTTCAGAGTCTTCCTGCTCTTCCCCACCATTGAGCACATGGCCCTGAGTCCCAACGGGCGTCGCTTTGTGCGCTGTGATGCCTGGCGACTCTACAGCCTATTGCTCCTGATGCCCTCCGGGCTGCTCCATTGGCTCATCTGTCAGCTACCGCCTGCTCGCCATGGGGATCCCTGCATCGGCCAAGCCATACTCTCGATAGCTGAGCCACCGACTGTCAGCCGTATCGTGAGCATGGCTCGGGATGAGATGCAACGCGTGGGGCAGTTGGATGAGCCACTGGTGGGGGAGCTGCAAGAGTACAGCGGCCTGTATTGTGCCTTCTACTGCCCCACAGACGGCTGGGCGCCTCTGGACTACTTTGAGAGACTGAGACAACGATTTCCACACCTAGACGCTAGTCTGACTCCACCCTCCATCCCACACGCTTTTGTGCTGGATCCTACGCATAAGCTTGCCTCCTTGATAATTCAGAAACTACAGACTGATAGCTGATAGCATTATTTTTTTATGCAGGTGATATGTTGGCCGGGGATATGTTTTTTTCAAGTGTATTGAAGACACAGCAAGGATGATGGACTAAAGTGTCACCAAAAAATAGCGAACCTGTCTGTGTACTAAGTACTAATAGAATATACTAAAGTCTGAAAAGCAACAGATTGGGTGCTTTTGGCGACTATATACTTGCTGTACTCCTGATGTGTGAAAATAATTCTTTGAGTAATAAGTAACATGACGTGACGTTTTCTCTCAGAGTTTAACATTTTTTGGTCAGACTTTATAGTGAGAAATATTTGAGGAAGAACAGCTACCACCTGGATATGTTTTCCATTTAACATATTGTAATGTTCCATTAATTTATTTAACACTAACAGCTTATAATTATAGTGATAATGTTTTTTTTTTTTTTTTTGTTTTTTGTTTTTTTTGGGGGGGGTTTTTTTTTTTGGTGGTTTTTTTTGTGGCATATATACAGATATAGGTACTCAATCGCTCATAATAACAGTGTCGTTGATATATTGCGAAAATAAGCGAAAAGTCATATTGCAGATTAATTAGCTTCTCAGAATTAAATGAAACAGTAGAAATTTTTTCATGTAGTTTTAATTCATATCCTCTTAAAACGAAGAAGCATAACGTTAGAAGGATTTAATATTGATGAAAATCAAACGTTTTGATTTAGTTTTTCACTTTCTTGTGTGGTTGATTTTGTTAATTCGTATTTATGGATAGCAGCATATTTCATTGTATATTCAGATGTAACGCGGGTCGTTGATGCGTCAGTAACTCAGTAAATATTCAGTAATTATTTATTTGAAATAAATAATATGTTCTGTGTATTTATTTAATTGTTGGTTTTAATTAATAATTAATTTATTATAATAAAAGCACTGTGGAGACCTGAAAGAGTTTTGAATCAAAGCAATTAAATAATTTTGCTTCGTGTCGTTCCACCTTTACTGTATACTTTGTCGAGAGTAAGGGTCGATTCATACTGACAGCTGTGTATGTCCGATCAGCCGGCAAAATTACGAAATAATCACGGCACAATCTGGGCCTGGTTGCTCAACTCTACAAGTCTTACAATTGTAACAATTGTAAGTGCAAAATCTGGTGATTCGTAATGAATTTATCTACCGAATTCGTAACGAATCACCTGATTTTGCGCTTACAATTGTTACAGTTGTAAGACTTGTAAGGGTGGATTTCACAAAGGTGGTTTAACTAAACCATGGTTTTACGTACGTTTTGATATGATTTGCACATAATTTCATTACGAAGTACCGCCTGATTCGTTACGAATTCCCTAGATTTTCTTAAACGGTTTTAGCTGAGTTGAAATTGCAGCAAAATAGAGACCTGCTATGCTGCAGGTTTGAAATTTAAACTGAGCTAAAGCATGGTTTAAGAAAATCTAGGAAATTCGTAACCAATCAGACCATATTTCGTAATGAAATTATGTGCAAATCATAGGAAAACGTACGTAAAACCATGGTTTAGTAAGACCACCTTTGTGAAATCCACCCGTAAAGTTGAGCAACCGGACCTTTCACACTGTTAGTGATCTGATTATTGCTGAAGTGAAAAAATTTCGTCAGACCTCCGCCCTCCCCGAAATCGAAGTCTGGGACAGCCAGTGATATATATATTATAGGTATAGTTTTATATAGCTTTATAATAGTTTCATGTATAAAAAATCTTTTAAAGGTTGAGGGTCGATTTATTCAATCGACGAAATGACGAAGAACTTAAAACAAGTTCTGGATTTGTTGGGTGAACGCACAAGCGGCTAAAAGTATAAAATTATACTGAAACATAGGCAAATATGTTCAAAATTGCGTATATCTCACGGGGTGCGGGGGATTTTCAAGTCAATTTAATTGAATCGAAAGTATAAAAACCAGCCGATTTGGTCCTCTAAAATGTCAAAAGCTGTTTTAGTCACTCCCCCATATTATGACCTCGTGTACACTGCATGCATTCTTGTATTGCGTGTGACTGTATGACTCATTATGTTGCAGTACTACTATAAGTATAGTATATACTAAGTAGGTTTGGTAGGGATGCATGTATTTGTAGATTGACGCTTGATTCGGTTGACTGATGGCTACTTTGGCGAGGCCCTTCATTGTATGCTAATGCGCAAGTGCAACTATGCATACTGTACTGACAATAACTGATAATTTTGTGGTGGGGGGAGGGACATGTATTTTTTATGGTTAGGATCTATATTGTGACACTGAATAAATGAAAAAATATATTGGTATATTTCTCATCCGGAATGTCAAAATCCAAGTTTTAGTCCAAAAAATAATCTTATGCATTTTTATATTTTATCACCGTTTGCTGTCTAAATGCCTTCAAAAACTTGCTCAAAACAAAAAACTTCAGAAGCATACTACTTGTTAACAGCTGAACTTTGAGTCTCTACGCTCCTCCACATTATTATATTCTATATTCAGCCTCGCAACCATTATTGTATTGTTGCTAACCAGTGATGTGCAACTTTACTGGCGTCCAACACTAGTCATTCATAAATGTTTCATTCATTATGATACTTAGGAACAGTATGAGGCGTTTTTTGAGCAGCCACGTGATTTATGTGTAAGTTTTTTTGGTTTTTTTTTGTGGTTACTGTGCTGCGTTTATTGGGTAGCTAGCGGAGACAATAATTAGTAGCATCGCGAGTCGCAACGGCCATGGCCCATTCCTTTACCGGATTAAACGGACTGTACTTATTTTAGTCTGAGGTTTAGGAATGAAACTAAACGAGTAAAACTAAATCAGCGGCCTAATTTTAGTCCGAACCCGTTCCTAAACTATTACTGGACTAAACGGTTTTAACATCCACGCTTTAATTTAGAATGCGTAGCTAAGTCCGTTTAGTTTGACTTAATGCAGCTCGCTAAAATTGCAGTCCGTTTAATCCGTAGGTTTTGGAATGGCATTTTCAGCATAATTTTTAAACCGGTTAGTCCAATTAAAATTAACCCTTTAATCCGGTGTCACGGGCAAAAGTGCCCCCCCCGTGGATCTAAAATTGGGTCCGGTTTTATATGTACAATGGAACTGCAAACTCGAAAAAATTATGTTCTCAAAACCTATACACATTCTAAAAATAGTTTTCAACTTTAAATGCCTTCAACTTTTAACAACTTTTAACAATCTGCGTAACTATTTAACCTTAATAGCGTTTCATACTTCAGTATGGCTATGGCATACGGACAAACGGACATAGCCCACACGAAAACAGTTTCGTCTGTTTTTTTCATTTCATACTTTTTCGGGTAAATAAAAATTGGGACATAAGAGACATACGGTTGCATGGATTCATACGTTTGAGCGGAACGTCCGTTTGTCCGTATTTTGTCCTTACAGAATTTCGGCACAATTGAACTAACTTCACCGGACACACAAATAGATTGAAACTGTGCCGTAACCTGACATACGGTTGAAGGGCAAACGAGTACCTATGCGGCAGAAGAAGACCAGTGACCTTAGGTTAACTTAATTGTAAACTTTTTCCATACGATACTCGCACGAACACTCGAAGCCACTCGCACACGCACGCACGAAGTACACTATTTTAGGCCAGACTGTAGTGAGCGAGCACTAACCGTTGCGTATATTCGAAACACGATTTTGAATGAGCAGCTAAGCGTAAACTAAGGGGAACACTTTTGCCCGAGGTAGGTCACTTGCCTAGACAAAAGTGTCCCCCCGGACACTTTTGCTTAGTCAAAACTGTCCGGGGGACAGTTTTGCCTGTCAAAAGTGTCCAGGGGACACTTTTGACCAGGCAAAAGTGTCCGGGGGGACTTTTTTGTCCGTGACACCGGTAAGCAATAGGCTTTCATTACTTATTTCGCCTTTCGTCTCCACCAATAACATCCTATATATCCAGTTTTTGCTGTAAAAATTTGTTCTATTTCCCTGAATGTAATTTGTTGAAGAGCTTTTGCGTACATATACATAGGTACTTTATGCGCTATGTAATGGGCGATAAATGCAGAAGATGATTGGATTTTTCTGCGGTAATCCAACATACTAATGTGACTATTGAAAAACCAAATCTAGAATAGCATTGTGTGAAAAGCAGCTATTTCTTTCATCATTTTGGCGCCTTTATGTCTCTTCCAACCTGTTACTGGGAGTGTTAACACTGTTGCTGTTATCTAAATGTTATCTTAATACATTTCTTTGCTGTATATACCGCTGTTATGTTAGACAAAACAATGTTTTGTGTGATTTACGTGAGAGAGTCTCGTCAACTTTGTGATATTAAGAGTACATAATGAGAAGAGTATGACACTCCGCACTAGCCACTTTACATTGATTGCTAAAAAGTTGCCTAAATTTTGCAAAATTTTGTAAAAATTTTTGAAAAACTCATTACGTGTATGGCTTCAAAGGTTAAGTCACTGTAACTACTGACTCAAAAAATGTCCAGAATTTGAGCTATGCCAAGTTTCAGCCTACTCCGTGATGGGCGTTCTGTATATACTTGGTTAACTAACTTTACTACATAGTTTTTCTAGTTTTCAGCACACGTTAAGCATACGGTTCATTTTGGCTGTTGTAATATTCTTAGTAGAGTGAACCCCTTGGGGTGGCAAACAGTGTTTGAGGTTGCACCGTGGGGAACCACGTCGGACATCACAGTTTTGCTTACCTAGCCTAACTGATAGCATTTGGTATCTTAAATATATGGAAAATGGTCTCATGTACTGTGATAAAAGGGTGAGACAACCCTTCGCTGTGAAACAGGCTACGCAAACTTGTGCCCATTTTAGAAATTCTGGTGTTTATTTAGGTGGCACAAGCAAAAGTCTGACCAGAAATTGCTGAACCTTGAGACAAAACAGGTGTCGTGATTTTTATAAATGCTCGCTGTACTCTTGATATTTGCCAGTTCCCTTCGTAATGAAATCGTGTTTCTTTTTAACTCAGGGTCTAGTATTTTTTGGTCAGACATTAGATTTGCCGTAACTGTCCCATTCTTACATCTGACTAAATTTTTTTTAATTAATCAATTTTAATTATTTTCTATTCCAACAGGCGTGTGATTGACGAGCATGGTTGTGCGGAAGCGACAGGCGGGATCTACCAAGGGGGGCCCTGACTCCAGCCACCCCCAGACCCCCATGGATGCTGACGACCGCACCCCCGCCACCTACCGTATCCCGCCCCTCCCCAGATGGGAGCTGGCCATTTATTTTGTCGTCTGGATTGCTCATGTCATCGCCGCCTGGTAGGGCTGTCATTTAGGATTGCTTGCTCAGCAGTCGACACTGTGTATTGAACAGTTATTTGTATTTGTGAGATATATACGTAGTGTAGAACGGCTGAGATGGCGCTTATCGGTGTAATCAGTGGGAGAGGTAGAGGAGGTTAGGTGCGTTCTTTTATATGTACCTGTAAAAAAGTCATTCTATTTTTGTTCGGGACTTAACCCGAACTCTCAGTTACCCCCAGAAATTGCAGAAGTCGCTGTGAGTATGGGGCTTTCAGTCTACCGCCAAACCTCACACCCCCCCGCGTAGATTTGCCCATCTGCCCACGAATGGTCATGTCAAAATGCTGTGCAGTTCCAAAAGATTACATTGTGTTTTGTAATAGTGACCCCTGGCCACACATCGTCAGCCTAAAAGTTCTATGGTGGGGGGGATACTACGCGGTTTTTTCTAAAATTGTGACTGGCTGAAGCCGATAGTGGTGAAGCGATCCATTCTTTCTGTGGGGGGAGAAAGCAACCTCCCCAATCCCCCTCCATTCTTTATGGGGGGAGGTGAGCAGTTTCCCCCCACGGCCCCATATACTCTTGACGAGTTAGTCAATGGTATATGTGATGGTTGCAGCTACTACGCGTGGGTGGGGACGCGAGACTTCCGTGACGTGGTCTGGGGCGGATTCTTCGAGCCCGGTCTGGGCGGACTGCGTCGGGACTCGTCCAACTACGAGTGGAACATTGCCCTGCGTCAAGGCTTGCTCATGCTGCCCTGGCTGGTGGCTCACGCCCTGCTCTACAACGCCAGCCCGCTGCGCAATGCTCTTGGTGCAAGGGTATTCGATATGCTAATGCTCCTGCTGTGGCTGACCATCGTGGTCTGGGTGTACTCTTGGTATACCCTGCTCATCTGCCTGCTGTTTGCCGTAGCAATGCTCTTGGTGGCTCAGGCTGGCGTTGCTGTGCTCATTTGGATGCTGGCCTGTGCTCTGCTTATTTGCATGGGATTGTATGGTCAGTTGACCGTTTCTGGTTTCTCCTATAGGTAGTCCTATGTACTCTTGGCCTAGTTTTCAATTTGGTTTTATGTACTCATGATAGGCTGGTGCAGTTTCATAGTGTTTGAAGATTTTGGTTGGACTGACAGGTAAAATTATTTGCTTCAAGTTGAAAGTCTCATTTCGTATGCCGTAAGGAGCGAGTTTAGACTAGAAGTCTGCTACTCAAGTCATGCTAATTTTCCAAACATAACGGGTTAATATTCCGGGAAAAAGTTTCAGTAAAGTTGCCATTTTTACCCCGTTTTGCTCTGATTTTCAGGAAATTCCCCCACAGGCCCTCCGTTTAGGGGGACCCCTTCCCCTTTCCTACATCCCTTTCTCTGACACCTTTCCTAAACGCCTAGCTAGAACAAGTCAGTCCTATTGTTGAACCATTCGTGTATAAGGAGACACCCCCAGAATTGAGGAGCCGGGGGGGAGGGTCCTGAAAATTGGGGCAAAATTTAATAAACATGGCACTTTTTTGGGAAAATTTTTCCGGGGGGGGGAAGAGGGTCGCCGAAATTTAGCCGGAGAGACCCCCCACCCAAAAAAAAATATTGACCCCGTTACATGTATGTGTTGAAGACTCTGTCGTGGTGATTTCAGCCAACGCCTATCTCTCGGAGAGCGTTGACATGTTCCTGTTGTACTCGTCCGAAGTACTGATCGCCTACAAACTGATCCAATACATCAGCTTCTGTCAGTACATGGTGCGCGTCCGTGACCCCCTCACCTGCCCGCCAGAACTACCCCCGCCCCCCTACCACCGCCACAGCCTGCCCTCCCAGCTCTATCACCTGCTCTGCTACGCCTTCTACCCCCCCTATTCCGTGTCCCTGATCGTGCCCTACCCCCAGTATCTAGGCCAAAAGGCCACACGACCCCCCCTATCGGCGCGACCTCTGACCCCCATTCTTTGGCTCGCCCTACGTGTGTTCTGTTGGGCTGTGTGCTGTGAAGCCGTGCTATACTTTCTCTACTTTAATGCTATGTTTTCTGACTTTCTGCTGCTGAGGAGGGTTCCTCTGCCCGTTCTGGCTGCCGTGGGATATTTGGCTGGCCAGTATTTTCAGGTAGGGCAAAAAAGCTAAACTTTAACTTTAACTTAAATTAAAACAACCATACTTTAACTTCGGAAATTAAAGTTGTTTTAAAAAGTTAAAAATCATTGATTTTCGGCTTTAACTTCAACTTTAACTTACAGTAAATTACCACCTGAGCGTTTTAAATGCAATTGGTTTAACTTTTTGTGCTTAAACTGTAACTTAAGCTTGAACTAAAATAGTTAGGAATCAAACTCAAACTTTAACTTTAATTTAAAACAACCATACTTTAACTTCAAATTATAGTTATTTTAAACAGTTAAAAGTCATTGATTTTCGGCTTACTTTGACTTCAACTTAATAAATGCAAATGGTTTAACTTTTTTGCCCTATTTTCAGGTCAAGTACATGTTCATCTTTGGTTTGCCGACTCTGTTTGCCCGCCTGGATGGAATGGACCCCCCTTGGCCCCCCATCTGTATTTCTCGGGTTGCCCTATATTCCAATATGTGGCGATACTTTGACCGAGGACTGTATGCTTTTTTGAAACAAGAAATATTCGTTCCATTGGCTGCACCGCACTTTACAACATTCTCAAAGTAAGATTAAGTTCGTAAGATTGGATTATTTAAGTTTATTTAGATTAATAACACTAGTTTAACTACTACTTGAGCTTATAAAAACAGACCTGTTTTGGAATAAAGGATAATTTAAATGTTAAAATGCTTTGTTCCAAGTACTGCCAAGGACTTTTTAGAAATTATATTAACTGGATTAGATTAACAAGATTAACTTCAGTAACTCAGTATATAATTGACAAAGGTTTATGAAACTTTGTAGAACGTGTGATTTGCATTTGGTTGCAAAATTTTAAATCTTAAACCAAAATCAAGTCTGGGGTGTCCTTAACCCCCCTCCCCAAACCCTCTCCCCCCGCGTTAAACTGTGAGGCAAACCCAAAAACTCTATTTTAACTCTTGGTTTAGACTCATACATGTATGAGGGGGGGGATGGGGGATCCCAATCAAAATCGAGGGGCCGGGGGGAGGGTCCCGAAAATTTGGACGAAATTTAGCAAAAATGGCGCTTTTTTGAGAAAATTTTACAAATTTTTGCAAAATTTAGGGTTATGTTTGGTCCATCAGGGAGGGAAGATCCCCAAAATTTGGCCGGAGAGGCCCCCCAGAATTTTGAGCCCGTTACACGTACGTTTTTAGACTGGTGGGCACGGTAGCCTGTTTCGGCTTCGTCTGGCTCTGGCACACGCCCACCTATTCCTACCTGGTCTGGATTCTGCTCAACCTACTGGAGATCTACCTAGAGTCCGTGGGAAAATGGCTCTACCGCCAGCCCTGGTTTCAGCGCTCGGCGCCAGGCCGTCTCAGCGCCCCCGCTTTTCGCCGCCTGGTGGCCGCCTCTCATGTTCCCTGCGTGGCCCTAGGCATTTTTTCCATTTGGTTCTTCCTAGGCCCCCCCGGTACCGGCATGGTGTTTGTGTGGCGATTTGTGTTCACGGAATTGCCCAAACTGCAATTCAATGCATTCCATGTGCTGTTCCTTGGATACTGCTATGCTCAATGCTGTCTGCAGTTTCAGCTGTGGGAGAGGGAGGATGAATAAAACTTTGCTTGTCCTTAAGGACACAGGGACAAGGACGAATTTCGGTCAGATGCTGTGAAAAATGGGTCCGATGGTTTTGGCAAATTTTTTCCATGCACACCAGTCTTGATTTTTGTGGTTATGCTGAAAATTGCCACATTTCAACGGAATTGCTTGAGGACAAAGCGATAGGAATAAGGACAATGACGAGTATAACCGGGCTTTTAAGCTTTAGTTAATATATATGTTGTGTCCTTGTTGCCAGTAAGAAAAAATTTGAATATTGCTGAGAACTATCAATTCAAAAAAATGGTAAAAATCCTGGCTGAACTTTTTTGTGCACCCGGTCATTTTTGTTTAACAACTCACAAATGTAAAAAAATGTGACTCATTGGATGTACATAACTATCTTTGTGATGTGATAAATACTTTATGTTAATTGTTTATGCAATTACATATTATGTTGGTTTTAGTCTGTTTTTGCTTTAATGGTGTTTAATTGTTATTGAAAGCAAATAAAATAAAACAATTTTAGTGGTTGTCTGTTGTCAGTGAGTTGGAGCAATTAGAAGTATAGAAATCGCAATCCGGTCAGATCGGATTTTTTCGCTGCAAGGATAGCACGAGTAGTTGTTTTTCAGTAAACCATACAATATACATTGATTTGATAGTAAATAGTGCGTTCTTGTAATAACTTCTGACACTTGAGCCTTTAGAGAGCTCTTCTAACACCAAGTGCCGCAGAAAAAGGTTGCATCTGTTCTAAGGACCATTAGCGATTCAAATCAGGATTCAACAGTAAGGTAACATCAAGTGTGCATAATGGGGTGTTTATGACACTCTTCCCATTGGCCAGCTTGGCAGCGCGGTAGATGCGTTGCACAATAACACCCAAAAAGGGACCCAAATGAGTACCCCTACCCAAACGATTGCCTACCCAAATGGGTACCCCCGTCAGCCCATCAGATACACTGGGGCACCCATTTGGGTAGGGCTTTATTTGAGTCTCTTTACGCGGCCCCCTCAGGGGCCGCGTATATACTATATTCAGAATCTCAAATTTCTATGTAATTTCTGGTAGGTCGATTTTCCTACGTTAAATTACACTGGTTCGGTAGGGAGGTCGCTCGTCGCTCTCACTTTGCAAGTGCGATCTTGCAAGACAGAAAGCAGGACTTCGCGAAAGCAAAACAGTCAGCCGGGGTGATTCGAATCACCGACCTTCTGATTTGTATCAGATGCTCAGTAGATACAAGACAATCTACTATCTGAGCCAACCGGGCTTGAAAGGATTGATTCTAAAATTCTTGGTATTGAAGAACTTCAAAGTTCAATATGACTTACGTAAAGCCTTTGTACTTATTCCTATTATTCTAAAATAATAATAATAATAGATTTTTTGCGTTTCCGACTGCAAAATGCGATGAAATATTATTTTACTTACAATCAATAGGCTGTAATTTTATACACTAACTGATATTAGATCGTGTCATGCCTAATTTCTAATAATAAACAGTGAGGCTCGGTAGCCTAGTGGATTGATTCTCGCTCAGGGTGCGATAGATCCAGGGTTCGATCCTCGGACCAGCACGCTTTGTATATTTTTGCAAAATCAAACTCAAGTGACTAAAATAATTTTTCTCACAACTCATCCGCAAATCTATTAACGACGGTAAAATAAACTTTCTTTTCTTAAAAATTACGGCAGGCGCTCAATTTTTCCTGTGAAGTATTGACGCTCCGGCTTCATAAAATAGTATTTTTTCACTCAGTACTCAGTAGACGAGTTTACTGATTTTAATAAGTAGCTCCAGTTCATCTGTAATCAGTAAGGCTTTGGAGCGAATCAGCAGTATATGTGTACAAAAAGCGGGATTTAAAAATCAGTTTATCCACAAATAATGGCCGCGTTAAATATTCCCTCTGGAATATTGACACTCAGTAGTCAGTACTCACAATTTGACCACTTCTCACTCAGCAGAAGAGCTTGTTGGCCACTTATATGCAACGCATCTACCGCGCTGCCAAGCTGGCCAATAGGAAGTGTCATACGCTTCCCATATGCCATTATAATGTAGTATGTACTCTTGGTAACATAGATCCAACATAAAGCCCTGCATTTACCTTCCACTAGTGTTTGTGAGTGTGACCGGCAACAGATTCATCCAAATCCTGAGTGTCATTTCGGCTTAGCTTTACCTGCCGGACTTGTGTATGTCGGCCTACATCAGTCGATCGGTCGAATGTGGCTACCCGGTCGATGTTTTTGACCGGGCGACGACAGATTTGCAGGTACTATTTGAGTTGGACCCCGGTACCACAAGCGGACAAGCCCACATCTAGCGAACGACCGGAGGTAAAATTTTGCCGGAGCCGGAGCCGGAGCCGGATATAAAATGCCGGAGCCGGAGCCGGAGCCGGAGGCAGTGTTTTTCAAAAAAATTTCAATTAGTAAAAATGTTGACAATAATTGTGAATAAAATTTCGATTTTTTCGAAACAGCATTCTTCAATTTTTCAACAGTCACGCCAGTATACATAATGTCTTTATGTTTATATATACACTCATACGACCAGTAATTATCTACTGACTGGTCCCGGTTTTGGGTGATCTGATCTCACAAGAAATTTTCATCAACATTGATAAAGAAAGTCAAAAATTTGGTCTAATTGACCAGTATGGCATTTTGACTGCGGTGCCAAGGGCCTAGTGAGGAGTCAGAGGGAGGGGGTTGCTCAGGTTGTCCGTCTGAACCTCTCCCTTTTAGTCAAACCTTGCAAAGTTGTCAAGAATCGTATATACCCCCAAAAAATAGACAAATTTGGAAAAGATTGCACTTTGTAGAAGATACAATGCCGTAAATGTCTCTAGCTTCCGGGGATTACCCCCCCCCAACCGCTGTAATTTAGTCGTATATCAGCAGTCGCGTAGCCAGGAAAAAACTTTGGAGGGGAATGACTTTTCGATTTTTTGTAATGGGTAAAACTGAACTTTATTGCTATTTTAACACAAAATTTTGCGAAATAACAGCACATGCAAACATTGCACTGAAGTTGACCGGCCGAAAACATCGGAGCTAAAAGTCAAGTTCAAATCACTAAGTCACGCAGTTACAAGCCAATAGGCGTCTGGGGGCGGCAACCCTAGTAAAAAAGTGTGAAAAACTTTTGATTTTTAGGCCGAGTTTATTCAATTGCAGACGTAAAAATACATATATAATGCTAGAGAGGGGTACTCACCTCCATTACAACTGGCAGTAATATAAGTACTGTAACCGACTAACCGCTTCTTTAACCTTATGATTTTTTCTCAAAATCTGGACTTTTTGTTAAAGTTTGAACAATGAAAATTCTCCGGCTCCGGCACTTTTTTTGCCGGAGCCGGAGCCGGAGCCGGAGCCGGAGCCTCCGGTCGATCGCTCACATCGCGCAAGCCCGATGTCACAAACAGGCCATAAACAACCATAAGTTACTCAAATCTATACTTCACTCAATATGAAATAGAATATAATATCCATGATTTATAAATACCAACAGTATATAATAGGTACGTAAATTTTCATGCACAACAATAACGCGTTTTTTGCAAACTGTTACAACGAATAGAGTAAATACATTTTCATCTTAATTAGGAACTGTATGCGGAGCGTCAGTTATTTTGGCGACAACCAGTTTTGGGCAGAGCACAGTGCGTTGTTAGTGCAATGCAGTTTGCAGTGCAGTTCATGACGCATGAATAGACCCGGCCACCACAGTTTGCGCAGTGCTGCGACGTCATGGGGCTGGCCAAAGCATCAAGCGGGGCCGTTGTCACTGATTACAAACTCGTGGTTGTTGGCGGTAAGCTGAGCCACGCTCATTTCACACCTTAAGGCTCGATTCATACTTACAGCCGTATGTCCGTTCAGCCGGCAAAGTTACTAAATAAGCACGCCAGTCCCCACAAACAGTGTGAAAGATTAAATTGTGGTAGCGTGATTATTTCGTAATTTTGCCGGTTGAAGGGACATAGGTACGAATGAAGTATGAATCGGCTGTAAGTATGAATCGAGCCTCGTCTGTGTTCTCTAATTCTAAAATTTTTTTGTGGGCGTATGTACATATGTAGTGTAGTGTGTGAGTGTGAAATTATATACCCTTAGGGCCGATTCATGCTTAGGTACAACCGTATGTCGGCTCAACGGGCAAAATTGCAACTAATTACGTCACAATCTGAATTTATACCTAACACTATTAGTGGTGGTTCATAATTTGCCGGATAACCGGACAATGCGGCTGTAAGTACATACGTATGAATCGTGCCTTAGGTTGGGATTCCCACTCGCAAAGCACTCGCACTGTAATAATTTAGTACAAGAATCTTGACTGTCCGTTTTTCTAGATTACGAGATGAAGTTTCGTTTCAGTGGTAGGTATACCTACCCAAACAGAATTCAATAGGTAAGTAGAAGAGATATGTAAGCTACAGCGATCAAAAATTATTATGTTACAACGTAACGTGTCAAGGGACAGTAATGGTACTGTAAAGTGCTTAGGTATTGACTAAATTCTGACCAAAAATTGCTGAACCCTGAGACACAACAGGTGGCGTGATTTTTGTGACTACCCACTGTGCTCTTGATGCCTGCAACTGTAACTCGTTCTTTTCTTAAATCACGTGTCATTAAGTCTCAGGGTCCAGCAATTTTTTGGTCAGACTTTAGCGACTGACTGACTTCTGAGAATTAAGTTTTACTGATGTACTGTTTTTAGACGGAGCTGTCGGAAAGAGTGCATTGACAATCCAACTGATACAGAATGTGTGAGTTCATTTTACAAAAAAACTGGAAATATAATAGGCGTTCAAAAGTGATGGAATTAAAACAACTGAATCCACAGGGAAATTTTTATGATAAAAATACATAAGATTACATATTTACATGATCGAACTTGCTCCGAATGGACTAAGAACTTATCCTTCTACTCCGTTCGGACTCAAACAGTTCATTTGCGCAGGAAACTCCAACATCTGAATATTAAAAAAAATTATTTGCAGAATTTCCAAAGGTTTTTTACATGAACATTTTGTGAGGACCAGGATAGGGTCATAGCAAGTTCGGAGTCAAGCAGTCACATTGAATTGAATGAATTGAACTATGTATCTACCTATTGATTTAAAACTGATAAATTAAGAATTTTTGTATCTGCCCTACCCGGTACTGGATTCACTGCGATATGATACATATATACAAGACGTTGCATCTTTCAGATTCGTAGAGGGATACGATCCAACAATAGGTTCGTTTTACTACTAATTTTATATTTTCTACTGCACCTTAAACCTGCTATTTTGCTCACAATTATGTTTTGTGTGTACTTAGGTACATATATATGTACATCTATATTACCTATGTAGCTAGGGCTCTAGGAAGGAATAAAGTAACTTCTAACTAACTCAGTAACGATGTACCGTCGCTACTCGCTACGATTTCAAGTCGAATTATCAGCGTGTTGCCGTTATTTTAATAATTAATATTAAAAGTCCAGAGCACTATTTAACTAACTGAAGGCCGTATGTCCTTTTAGCAGCAAAATTGCAAAAAAATCACTCCACATGGGCGCATGATTGTTGATCTTATCGAATCAAAATAATCTTATAATCTTCGAAACGCTTTTCTCAATTTTTCACAGCAGCTGATCGAAATTTGTACTTGTCTCTGTCACTGTGTCCTTAAAATTAAAGACAAATTTTTCAGAAGACAGTTATCGAAAGCAAGTGGTTATCGACGGGGAAACATGTCTCCTGGATATTTTGGACACTGCCGGACAAGAAGAGTACAGGTCGGACTATCTGGCTTTGCCATCATTTCTAACCGACGGGGTAAACTAAAGTCTGACAAAAAATAGTTGCACCACTTGAGAAAACTAAATATGTGATTTGGTTACGAAAAGAATCAGAAAAGTAACACTGATGTAAACTAGAAAATGGGTTATAACTTTGCGTTAACGTAATGCTTCTGATGGAAAAATTCAACCAATATGTTAGATAGGTATGTGTTTGTAAATTTTAGTTACGTTTGGTCGAGGCCGACGAAAGTCTAGCTCAGTCAACGCCATTCATTAGTCCTAAATATTAGTAAGTATCATTGGATTGATAAAAGTCACTAATATTTACAACTACTGAATGACTTCAAATTAGCTAGGATTTTTCACTGGATAAAGCTACTAATATGAGATGTTAACCACACATATATTGGCGCATTGTCAAGAAAATTTCTAGCAGAAACATTCAGAAAGGGTCAAGTTATACTCCATTTTCTATGTTGCATAAAAGTTACTAATGAATCGCGATTCATTGTTTATGAAATCGGGCCCTGGTATTATTCCCGAAAACAGCTCATCTTTCTAATTTACGAATTAATGGGCACACGTCTGTGAGACGACGCTAGCATTTCTAAAATAGGTCCTACTATAGCTCATATATCCTCACTTAGGTATAGGTGCGACGCGCGGACACTGTAGATATACCTACAAAACCATTGTATCACCGTCACTATACCCATAACAGTAGCATCATTACTTTCAGCGCCCTTCGCGACCAGTATATGCGAACGGGAGAAGGTTTTTTGCTGGTTTTCGCTGTGGACGAAGCAAAAACGTACGACAACATCAGCAATTATGTTGAGCAGGTGATTAAAATTATTTTCAATTTCAATACCATTATCAGATTTTGTATTTTGGGCATGAAGCATGCTTTCGCGCGTCCTATGGCACGTATAATTCTCCACAGCATGCGTGCCCACACGTAAAATACTTGGGCAATATTGGTTCAAAATAGCATCAGCTCTAAAGCTGCATGCAACGCGTCATGGCGCAAAAAGCGGCTTTGTGTGAAACAAGTTTTAGTAGGTTATGTAAAATAAATTGTACCTTGTTTTAGATCAAACGGATCAAGGATTCCGACGACGTGCCCATGGTTTGTAAGTAAACTGCAATGATTAATGCCGACCCAATATTTATAGCTTACGGCCAATTCCTTTACCGGATTAAACGGACTGGACTTATTTTAGTCCGAGGTTTTGGAATGGCAAATCGGGTTAAAAGGACTAAGCGAATTAAAATAAATCAGCGGCTTAATTTTAGTCTGACCCCATTCCAAAACTACCACTGGACTAAACGAATTTAACCAGCGAGCTTAACATTAGTGAGCATAGTTAAGTCCGGTTAGTCCAATTAAAAAGCAGCACGCTAAAAGTTAAGTCCGTTTAGTCCGGAAGTTTTGGAATGGCATTTTTCAGCTTTTTTTAAGCCGTTTCGTCCGATTATAATTAACCCTATAATCCGGTAAAGGAATAAGCCCTAAGTCACACTCACACTACAGGAGTAAGAACTAACGGGGAAAGACAGCAGTTTTAGGTCTCAGTTCAAAACGTTCTTTTGCAATAAACAATTTACTGAACCTACGACAAAGCATGTAGCGTGATTTTTGTGACTACTCGCTGTACTCTTGACGCCTGCAATTCGTTCTACGAAGTCGCCTGTTTCTTTTAGTCTCAGGGTTCAGCAATTTTGGATCAGCCTTTAGGCCATTGTAATGAATAATTCAGTGTTTGAAACGATCACGAGTTCGACTTTAAAGGGGCTTCCTGTATGAGCGAAAATTTTAGGTTCTCCGATTCACTTCAAATTTGCACACACTGTAGCCCCAGGGAAGGCGCATCGCAGATGTAATAAACTGGACCCAATGCTTTTGTCAATTTTTTACGAGAAAAATTAAATTTTACGTGTAAATCATAGGCGCGAAAAGTTTTTTGTGGTCACAAAGCGTTCCTTTACTCGAAATTTTGTTAACAGTGACGAAGCTGATTTTCACATGATTCGATAGCCTAACGTCATATCTCAACCTCTATGATCCACTTTTTAAAATTTTTGCCCATGGCCTGAGCAGTGACGCCAAATCACTCAAATTTGGCGGGCCCAAAAAACGGCCGTTTTTTTCACATTTTGCCCTCGATTTTAGATTTGAAAAACATATCAAAAATTTGGATCATACAATTTTGCGCTTACATGTGGGTTACAGCTATGCCAAGTTTCAGCCTGATTCGCTTGATGTGGTTTGTGCTAGAACTGTCCCAATAAGGGCTACTTTTAGGCTTTTTGGCGTACTTTTGCATATGTAAATACACTGACAAACGCACTGAACCAAAAGTGCACCTTCAAGCTTTAATTGTTCTTATCTGAGGTTGGGGTGCCTTGGGGGAGTAACGTATGTGAAAATATGCAAATATGGACAACTGTGATTTTTGACTTGGGTAGCCCACCCCCCCCCCCCCCTTAAGCACGTTTTGCGTATGGGCTTTGTTGTGTTTTAGTGGTGGCAAACAAGTGCGATCTGGGGACGCGAGCGATCGAGCTGGAGGCGGCGGCGGAGGTATTTAAGGCGGCCGGGATCCCCACGGTCCAGACCTCGGCCAAGACGCGCATGGGGGTCGACGACGCCTTCTACCAGCTCGTCAGGGAAATCAGAAAAAAGGTGCGGCTATAGAAAGTTAAAGCATTTGAGGGAGCTACTTGTATAAGTGAAATCTTTAGCTTCTCTAACTTCAAATTCGCACACAATATAGCCCTAGTAAAGGCACATCGCAGATGTAACAAACTGAAACCAATGCCTTTGCCAAGTTTTTACTAGGGGCTCTTGAAAACTCGATTTTACGTGTAAATCATAGGCGCGACAGTTTTTTGCGGTCTCAAAGCGTCCCTTCGCCCGAAATTTTTTTGTACCTTGTTTTAGATCAAACGGATCAAGGATTCCGACGACGTGCCCATGGTTTGTAAGTAAACTGCAATGATTAATGCCGACCCAATATTTATAGCTTACGGCCAATTCCTTTACCGGATTAAACGGACTGGACTTATTTTAGTCCGAGGTTTTGGAATGGCAAATCGGGTTAAAAGGACTAAGCGAATTAAAATAAATCAGCGGCTTAATTTTAGTCTGACCCCATTCCAAAACTACCACTGGACTAAACGAATTTAACCAGCGAGCTTAACATTAGCGTGCATAGTTAAGTCCGGTTAGTCCAATTAAAAAGCAGCACGCTAAAAGTTAAGTCCGTTTAGTCCGGAAGTTTTGGAATGGCATTTTTCAGCTTTTTTTAAGCCGTTTCGTCCGATTATAATTAACCCTATAATCCGGTAAAGGAATAAGCCCTAAGTCACACTCACACTACAGGAGTAAGAACTAACGGGGAAAGACAGCAGTTTTAGGTCTCAGTTCAAAACGTTCTTTTGCAATAAACAATTTACTGAACCTACGACAAAGCATGTAGCGTGATTTTTGTGACTACTCGCTGTACTCTTGACGCCTGCAATTCGTTCTACGAAGTCGCCTGTTTCTTTTAGTCTCAGGGTTCAGCAATTTTGGATCAGCCTTTAGGCCATTGTAATGAATAATTCAGTGTTTGAAACGATCACGAGTTCGACTTTAAAGGGGCTTCCTGTATGAGCGAAAATTTTAGGTTCTCCGATTCACTTCAAATTTGCACACACTGTAGCCCCAGGGAAGGCGCATCGCAGATGTAATAAACTGGACCCAATGCTTTTGTCAATTTTTTACGAGAAAAATTAAATTTTACGTGTAAATCATAGGCGCGAAAAGTTTTTTGTGGTCACAAAGCGTTCCTTTACTCGAAATTTTGTTAACAGTGACGAAGCTGATTTTCACATGATTCGATAGCCTAACGTCATATCTCAACCTCTATGATCCACTTTTTAAAATTTTTGCCCATGGCCTGAGCAGTGACGCCAAATCACTCAAATTTGGCGGGCCCAAAAAACGGCCGTTTTTTTCACATTTTGCCCTCGATTTTAGATTTGAAAAACATATCAAAAATTTGGATCATACAATTTTGCGCTTACATGTGGGTTACAGCTATGCCAAGTTTCAGCCTGATTCGCTTGATGTGGTTTGTGCTAGAACTGTCCCAATAAGGGCTACTTTTAGGCTTTTTGGCGTACTTTTGCATATGTAAATACACTGACAAACGCACTGAACCAAAAGTGCACCTTCAAGCTTTAATTGTTCTTATCTGAGGTTGGGGTGCCTTGGGGGAGTAACGTATGTGAAAATATGCAAATATGGACAACTGTGATTTTTGACTTGGGTAGCCCACCCCCCCCCCCCCCTTAAGCACGTTTTGCGTATGGGCATTGTTGTGTTTTAGTGGTGGCAAACAAGTGCGATCTGGGGACGCGAGCGATCGAGCTGGAGGCGGCGGCGGAGGTATTTAAGGCGGCCGGGATCCCCACGGTCCAGACCTCGGCCAAGACGCGCATGGGGGTCGACGACGCCTTCTACCAGCTCGTCAGGGAAATCAGAAAAAAGGTGCGGCTATAGAAAGTTAAAGCATTTGAGGGAGCTACTTGTATAAGTGAAATCTTTAGCTTCTCTAACTTCAAATTCGCACACAATATAGCCCTAGTAAAGGCACATCGCAGATGTAACAAACTGAAACCAATGCCTTTGCCAAGTTTTTACTAGGGGCTCTTGAAAACTCGATTTTACGTGTAAATCATAGGCGCGACAGTTTTTTGCGGTCTCAAAGCGTCCCTTCGCCCGAAATTTTTGATAATACCTACTGATAAAGTTGATTTTTACATGATTCGAAAACCTAATGTCGTTTCTCAATCTCTATGATCCAATTTCTTAAATTTTTGCACATGGCCTGAGCAGTGACGCCAAATGTAAAGTCACTCAATTTCGTCGGACTCAAAAAACGTTTTTTTTGACATTTTGCCGTTTCTTTTTAGTTTGAGAAAACATATGTAACTAAATCTTGCAAATCTTGTAGCACTATTAGTGGCGTGATTATTTGCCAAATTTACCGGCTGAACGAACAACGACCGTAAATATGAGTATTATCCTATGCTACTGCTTATCAAAACCAATTATACAATGTTACCACTTCTGTTTAATGAAGTGTCTGAGCTGTAAATTTGTAGGGTTGAAAACTTAACCATTGTGTTTTCAGCGAGAAAGACTGAGTAAAGAAAAACGAAACAAACGCCGAAAAACCGAAAAGTCAAAGTGCTGTATTCTATAGCAGCAACTGTTATTGACAATGACTGACTGTATTGTAGCATTTGTTGCCGTTTATTTATTGTTGTGCTTGAATCTGATCAAAAATTGCTGAACCTAGAGGCAAATAAATACCCATTCAGGCACAATTCATACCTACAGCCGAATGTCCGGTCAGCAGGAAAATTCACAAAGAAACTCATGTTGCCGAGTACCTACCTAAGTACCTGCAATTCATTCGTTATGAGGGTTGTGGTTGTAGTGAGTTTGCCAGATGAACGGACAGACTGTTAATTATGAATCGACCCCAGTTACCTACAGAAAATCTTGGTACATCCATCGCCTAGCCTCAGCTCTCATGTAAGAATTCAGCAACTTTTGGTCAGGAAACTTCAATAAAATGTAAAACAAGTACGTCTTGTAAGTAGAAAACTTTTAGGGTGGATTTCACAAAGATGGTTTTGCTTGATTTGCAGATAATTAAAGTACGAAATACCGAACGAGTCGTTACAAATTTCGTGGATATCTTAAACCATTGGTTTAGCTCAGTTATAATTTGAGCAAAACAGAAACCTGCTGCGCTGCAGGTTTGAAATTTTAACTGAGCTAAACCATTAGTTTAAGAAAATCAACTAATTTAGAAGAAAAGTCATAAAACTGATTAATCAACCTACGTTTGACCACTGTTTCGAAGACTGTGCCATTGCTGTTATTACTCCGTCGATCAGTTTCGGGCACCGACTCATAAGATTCGCTTCCAGACATCGGGATCAAAAATAGCAAAATCCAAAGCTGAAAGTAAAAGATAGATGCATATATATAAAAAATTATGAAACCAATGTAAGAAGAAAACAAGCATGCAATGTGCTAATAATGTTAAACTTAAATACAGTTAGTTGTGCATTGTGGTTCTCCTGGACCGTACACTGGATGATAGGCGACTCATCAGCAGTGCTATGTTAAATATCTGAATAATTTATTTTTATAAATACTATGTATGTAAAAGCTACATACTCTGGTAGAAAAGCTCCCATTCAAATTAGGAAATTTGACTACTTTAAAGTTAAATTTTTCTGTTTTATCATAAACTGAACAATTGAATTGATTATCTGAAATATTAATACTAATATTTAAAACGTTAGCATGAAGAGAAGACATATTTTTTCATCTAGTGTCAAAGCTGACGGATATATGTTTTTATATAACGATTTAAAAGGACCAAAGTCATTGATGATAGTAATGTCATCAATATATCGAAAAGTATATCTTAATTTTATTAAATTAATAAATTCATGTTTTAGAAGTTACTTTTTAATAAAAGAAAATTCATAATAATATAAAATTAAATTAACTAAAATTGAAGCACAGTCTGTTCCCATTGGAATACCTTGAATTTGTTTAAACACCGCGTTACCACAAGTGAAATAAATATTATTAATTAGCCAATTTATGTTATCTATTAAGTTTTCTTGAGATAATAAATTTCCTTTTTTGGATGAATTACCCCAATTAGCTCCATTTTTATAAACTATTATTTGTCTATTTTTATTGTTGGCATAAGCTAATTTAATCAATTTTGAAAGAGAATCAATTATTAAATCATGAGGAATACTTGTATATAATTTACCAAAATCAAAAGTAGAAATGTCATGGGCACTTTTTCACTGATTAATTGAAAAAATAGTATCTATAATAATTGATGATCTATCTATAATCGAGAAACTATTAACTTTAAGTTTAGTATTTACATATATAGCTTTAGAGTAAAGTTTAAGTCGATTTAATATTAATTTGTAGTGCAAATCCTATTCCATTGGATAAATTTTTATTTACAGATTTATGACTTGCAATAATTGTTCTAAAAGCAATAGGTTCCTTATGAAATTTTGGTAAAATATGAATGAAAGGGAAACTGTCTAAACCATCGATATTCCAACCATATTCTATAACTTTTTTACTGCATTCATTGAGAATATCCGAAGAATTAATATTAATTTGTTGAGGTCCGAGTAGAGTTTTGTGACCTTTGCTAACCTTTTGACCTAGCACATATACGTAAGTACGTAGCCTGCAAGCTAAGTTCTTAAGCACGTATGTATTTACCCGTATGCTAAGAGCAGTGACCCTAGGTTGATCTCACTCGAAAATTTTTCCACACGATACTCGCACGAACACTCGAAGTCACTCGCACACGCACGCACGAAGTTCACTATTTGAGGCCAGGACTGTATATATATGTATATATAACTGAATAGTTAGTACTGAAACTACTGGGTTTGTTGACTTATTGACTTAGTTATATTTTCGGTTAATTGATGATGTGTGCTCCGATCTGTGCGATGTTGTCTATGAACATTTGCCGGGAGGGGAGTGTGCTGAGAAAAGCATTGACTTTTATTGCTTTTTGCTCCATGAGCCACCCACCCACCGTAAGTGCCCCACCTTGATTCACCCAACCCGCCAATTGCAATTGCCATATGCAAGGTGTCACCGCGTACATATTTAGACTGTGTGGTCGCCGTTATTATTTGGATTTTTTATTATTATTACAAGTTTAGTGCATCAGGTTCAGGTATGTTAGGGACTTATGTACGTGAAGCAAAACCCGGATCACCAATAAGACAAAACGGACGCAATTTTCTCACAAATTCTCAACGTTGAGCGCTTATAACTAAAAAACGGTGCATCCTACACCCTTAATCGACTAACATGTTTTGTTAATTATATATTTCTCTATCGAATGATGGTTTTGCGATTTCTCTGCGATGAACGTAACTCGAGCAATGGTCAAAAAACTAGAAGGTGTCATAATGAGGCTGCCTGGAGCGAGATGCTCTGGAGATTGAAGGGTCAAGTATGGCATTGTTTGGTGTGCTAATTTTGACGAAGTTTTTGTTGCAACTAATTTGAAAGATTGCCAATTGTCAAGCTAAAGGTTACTTTATTGCAAATTATTTTATTCATTAAGAAAAAACTAGTTAACGGGAAAACTGCCGTTTTCTACTTAAGGAAAAAGAGCGGCAAAGAAATCTAGCCCCTTTTCGGACCTAACTTGTTTGTCTAGTTTATAAATACCAACAGTATATATTACATAAATTTGCATGCACAACAATAACGCGTTTTTTGCAAACTGTTACAGCAAAAAAGTAAATACATTTTTATCTTAAATTGGAAGTAAACGCAGAGCGTCAGTTAGTCATAGTGTTTTGTGATTGTAGTGCAGTGTATGACACATGAATTGTTGCACCCAGCTTGCATAGTGCATGACGCGATGGGGCTGGCTAATCCTTCCACCGAGGCCGTTATCACAGATTACAAAATCGTCGTTATTGGCGGTAAGCTTAATCTTGCTGAGTAAGCATGTGTTCTGTAAATCAAGGCTGCTTTTGTGGGTTTTAAGTAGTGGTAGAAGAAAGTTAAAATGTGAAGCCCAGAAGTTAAAAAACCACTGAGCCAATGAGAAGTTTAGAAGTCAACTCCCAATTTTTTTCCAGCTTATGAGAACTAGCCCAATCTGCGGCAAAACCTTCAGTAAGTATCAAGCATTACTTTTAAGTAAGCTGACCAGACCAGTGGGTTAGCTAAAACCTGTTGTGCAGCAATTAATTATCTTACTCCAAAATGTGTATACAAAAGAATGACAATAGTTTTCTCTCAAAACAAATTGTTACAACACATTCTCATTAGTTAGGACTAGGAGTCGTTACATACTGAAGCCTGACGCTGAGTGTCAGTGTTCCAGAGGAAACATTAAACGCCGCCATTGTTTATGATTATATTGATTCAAAATTCAAAATTCAAGAGCTGCAATAAGCAATTTCTTAGTTATGAGTTTTTCAACTCAAAACGCCACTTATTGCTACAAACATTTAAAGGTAATAATTGTGATATGTTGCCGTGATGATACATTTTCAAAAAAAGGTAAGAACAGACATTGCAAAACAGTCACAATAACTGCACTTTAAAGTGACTTAGATCTGGAGTAAAAGATTTGATTATTTACAGTTAATTGTTACAGGTCTGTTTTTTAGATGAAGCTGCCGGAAAGGGTCAATTGACAACAGAATTTTTCCAGAATGTGTGAGTTCAATTTACGGAATGAAACTGATGTTAGAAAGAAGTTGATTTAACAACTTAATTTACTTCTAAACTTACAGTACTGTGCATAAAAATGTTGTTCGTCGGTGTACGACGGGCTTCTTTCTTTGCGAAAAGTGACGAACGTTGGCCGGAAAGTGACGAACAAAAAGTTTTGAGTTTTTGGTTTCTGAATGTCTATTTAAATGCCCTAAAGCAAAAAACTTGTGTTTGACACAAATTTTCAAAATCAAACACGATCGTCGGCAAAAGGTGACTAAGCTTTGCGAAATGTGACGAACGGGGGCCGGAAAGTGACGAACAAAAATTTTTTGTAAAATTTTTTTTGTAAATTGTTCAAATTTTTGCCTTGAAATAAGGTTCTAAACCAATTTTTAAAAAAATTGAAAAAATTTTGTTCGTCATTTTCCGGCCAACTTTGGTCACTTTTCGCGAAGAATGAAGCTCGTCCTTTAGCATCAACATATTCATTCCATCCATTCCCTTTCATGAGCATAAGGGCACGTCACCAGGGTAGGGTCGAAACAGGTGCGGTCGTGTACTAATCCGAACATTTTGCGAAATAGTTTTGCATCTTTTTTAGCTCTTTAGTTTTCACATTGTGAAATTCATGACTAGGTCCAATTGGCTTTTCAGAGGTTGTCTGTTTCATTAAACCGTTGGCTCCGTTCTGAAAAAAGATTGCTACTTGAAACTCTATTTTCAATAACTCCCAATAGTTCCACTATCCTAATGAAAATAATAAAAAAGTCCTACCCAGAAACCAACATCTTAACAGTGAAAATCCACCATCTTCAAGCTTATTTTTTATACTTTTTAGTTTTTAAGGTTTGGGCACCTGCCACGGACAATTCTGAAAATATATTCCAGACACAAATATACACGAACTTGAGACTGTCGGTAATAACACGGAATAAACTGATAGCCTAGCCACGGCTGTGAGGCCTTCAATTGACTTTCACTATGAATTTAAAAAATTATAAATTTGGGTTTTTTTGTATCTGCCCAAAAACCGTACTTTAGAAAGTGCAAGTCCTCAATACTGTTGCCTATTTTCAGATTTGAATTAGATTCCACAGGTTTGTCTTACAAATGTTTTGTTAGTGTTTGCTTCACGTTGAATATTTACGGCGTATTATTTGGCCTGTATTATAAGTACCCATGTAGGTACATTGTAGAAACCTATAAAAGTTATTATTGTTATTCATAGTATTGTTTATTGAATAAAATTGCTGTTTGGTGCAGGAAAAAGTACCGTTAGCTTAATCACTAACGATGTGGGGTACTGTAGGTAAGGTTGTTTTGATGCGACCAATTTTCAGTTGCATTGATTTGATTTGATTTGATGTGGACTTGCCAAAAATCAAATGATTTGATTTGATTTGATGTGGGCTTCTCAAAAACCAATTTATTTGATTGAGAAATGTTCGAAAGCTTTTTGATTTGATGCGGTTTTGATGCAACCAGTGTAACTAGCCAATAAAACTAAAGATAGTTACCACCACATGTGACAGCCAAAACAGCTTAACAAATTTATAAAAAGTAGCTCTCACTTAGTACAGACCCAAGGCAGACCTCCTATGGCCTATTTGACAAAAACTTGACATAGCGGCATAGTAAAAGGCGACATGCATGCGCGAGCTGGACAATCCGGATTGTTTTATTTGAAACGAAAAACGAATCTGAACGAACGAAAAACGAAGACGAAATTTCAAAAACTGCACTGCAAATTTCTTGAGTCAGCCAAATTTCAGTTATTTTACCATTGAAACAACTGCTCAAGTCATAGGCGATAATTGGATTAAGGAAGTTACTAGGTGACATTAGGCTACAGAATGCTAAATAATTCTGTTCCTCAGCATTAACACAAATAGAGCAGGCGTTTTGTGGCTACAACAGCAGGGTAACTGTAAACTGTAGGCTTGTTTCTGAATTTCACGAGAATTATTAAACGGGTCAAGTTCTTGCCTTAGGATTTTTTTCAAACATCTTCAAACATCTTCAAAGGGTTAGAGGTTAATGACTGAGGTTACCCGTTTGGTTGTCGCTAAGGGCCAAGCATAGCCAGGGACAGGGAGTGATTCCGCGGTCCAAACCCCACACTTTTGTTCGAATCGAACCTGATAAAATTGTCAATAAGGGTCCTTTTTTTGGTTTTTGTGGTTCGGCCGGAAAAATTTACCCGCACGCATATTCTCCTGGCTACGCCCATACATGTACACTGGGTCTCGATCTGGGAGAGCAGGGGGGGGGGGCTTGTCCCGCAGTTTTCAACATTTTGTGTGTGAGGGGTTTGCCCCGACGTTTGGGTCACTTGAACTCACTAAAAGCACAAACTATCATTTTTTGCCTGAAAAACGGTCAATTGTTGCAAAATTTTAAAATTTTGCTGTTTTTTTTACAATTTTTCTGCTTTTCCTTCATTTTCTAGCATTTTACAGCGAACTGGGCAAATTTTGGATTTTCGGCACAATATTTCAGCCTCAGCACAAGGGGCTTGTCCCGATGGGTCAAATCTGAGGGGGCTTGTTCCGCAGTTTCAAATCTGGGCATCATGACCCCCAAGACCCCCATATACGTACATATCTTGGTTTAGGCTTAGGCTTTGCTTAGGCCACCCTCTTTCGAGAATGCGGCTAGTGGCTACGTTACTGCTAAAGTGCTAAGGGACTTTTGCCGGATTAATAGAGTTACCTATTTATATTCCTATAACACGGTTTGAAACAAAACACGGCTTGAACATGCCATTTACCAGGGGTGGGCACTGGGCACCGATACCTATATAACAAGTGTAAATTACATATGTGGTTATGTTTTCTTGCGCTCTTCAACAAAAATTATGCAGACTACAAATCTGGGATGAATTTTCCACGCTGCATCAAAACTACATCAAAACTGCATCAGAACTGCATCAAGAACATGACTACTTTTTTCAGTTTTGATTTAATTTGATGTGGACTTCTCAAAAATAATTTGATTTGATTTGATTTGATGTGGCCCCTCTCAAAAAGCAATTGATTCGATTGATTTGATGTGGGTTTCTCAAAAATCAATTGATTTTATTTGATTTGGACCTTTCGAAAATTGATTGATTTGATTTGATTTAATGCCTCAAAAATCAAAACTGCATCAGAACTGGTTTTGATTTGATGCAGTTTCCACATCAAAACAACTCTAAGCTGAGGTCTTTTCTGTTATTCTTCCCCACTGGAAAAAGAAGTTTACTGCACCGATTTGCATAATTTTTGCACCCGTGGACTTCTCTTGACCTCAAACCTAGCACTAAATTGAGACCTCAAAGCTTAGGGTAGCTCTAAGTTGACACTCGCTAACATTTTTGGGTCGATTCATAACTAACGGCTATCTGTAACGAAGAAATCACGTCAAATATTGATCGTATATATCTGAGGAAGCAAGAGTACATAACAGGAATGACTGAGTATGAGTGTGGTCTAAAATGCACACTTGTTTTCAGAAGACAGTTTTCGGAAGCCAGTGGTTGTCGACGGAGAACCATGTCTACTACACATCTTGGACACTGCCGGATACGAGGAATATAGGTCTGACCAAGAGTGCACAATAGCGTCTCACTCTATATACAAGATATACATATATAGATATTTCTACACAGAGTGAGACTCTATTATGTAGTCTTGGTCGGACGACCTTTGCCAGTGTTTCTAGCCGACGGGTGGAACAGTTAGCCTAAACCAATTATGTACCAAGAAAGTTTATCAATTGATTTATAATCTAAAATCCCAATAGCGATCTCAAGTGATAGAAATGTAGAGATTTTCAACATACATACACTGAGGTAAGGGTCGATACTCGATTCATGCTTGTACAGTCGCATGTCCGTTGCCGGGCAAAATTATGAATAATGTCACGCCAATAATGTCTAGGATCAACAGGTGGCGTGATTATTAAGCCCGGTTCATACTTCGTGTTTTGTGTTTTAGTGTTTTGTGCTTTGTGTTTTCACCCAGTGTTTTGTGCTTTTCTGTCCATGTTCGAAAGTTGTGTTTTTGCCTGTGCTTTTGCTCTTTGTGTTTTCAGACACAAAAATTTTGTGTTTTTGGAATCATGTTGAACATTTGTGTTTTGTGCTTTTCAAAGTGCTTTTGTGTTTTTGTGCTTTTGTGCTTAGCAGTTAGCACTATCTAGTTTATACTCAAAAGCACATAAGCACAAAACACACGTCACGTATCTTATCTTGTAATAAGATTAACCAGTCAAATGTAATCTAATGAACCCTATACTTGAAAAATATTTGTTTGGACACTGTTTTATTTATTAATCAGTCGGACGTCATATTTTTAAATTTTAATCAAAAAGTTTATTAATAAATTATTTAATTTAAAAAAAGTTTCACTGTATAAAAATACTTTAAAAACTCGATGAAGGGTAAAACTCGGAAAAAATAAAAATTTTCGTCTATCTGCCTTACATAGTATTTTAGAAAAAAATTGATAAGAACAAAACGCAATTTTGATTGGCTAAACCCAAAAACGCATTTTGAAAAGATGAACATTGTTTATGTTTCGAAAACGCATCCAAAACACAACCAAACCACAAAAGCACAAAAGACGAAGTATGAACCGGAAAACACAAAAGACAAGAGCACAAAAACGAAAACACAAAAACACGAAACATAAACTGCAAAAACACAAAAGCACAATTCAAAAACACAAAACACAAAAACACAAAGTATGAACTGGAGAACACAAAACACTAAAACACAAAACACAAAACACGAAGTATGCACCGGGCTTTACTCAATTTTGTACACTGAAGGGACATTTTAGCTGTGAATATGAATCGAGCCTTAGCCACGCTAGGCAAGTTGATAAATTTGAAATATCTGATTCTAGAACGCAAGTGCTTGCTTAATTAGCAAATAGCAACCAAACTCTCACCCAAAAACGATCGAGAACAAAAATTACGAGTACAGCGTGTTTGTTTGACCTATTGCTTTCAGCGCCCTTCGCGACCTCTACGTGCAAAAGGCAGAAGGATTTCTGCTGGTGTTTGCGGTGGACGATGCAAAAACGTACGACAACATCAACAATTATGTTGAGCAGGTCGTTCAAATTATACAATTGCATTTGCAATTTCAATACCATTATCATTTTTAAACTGATCAGTTTCATTCAATACCATAAGCAAATTTTAAGCTGTCTTTTCAGCTGCAACTAATAATGCAGATGTATACTAGGGGTGTTTCAGCTGACTGATAACTGATAACTTTTTTTAAAAAAGTTATCAGTTAAAGTTAACTGATAACTTAACGGATTTAATTTCTCGGAGTTAACTTTAACTTTAACTTTAACTGAAATTAATTTCAGCCTTAATTTTAACTGATAACTTAACTGATTTGGACTCCAAAAACTGATTTAAATCAGTTAACTGATTTTATTTTCAGTTATGCGTCAAAACTGATTTTATTTTCAGTTAAAGCGTAAAAACTGATTTTATTTTCAGTTAAGCGCATAACTGAAAATAAAATTCCAGTTCAGCGTTGAACTAGGTAACTGACTTAAGGAATTTCAGTTCTGCTGTGGGAATGTTACGTGAAATACTGAAGGCAAACATATCACGTACCGGACATAATGCTTCCATTGAATGTGCACGTTTCATTTTGTCGATGTATTTTAACCACAGATGGCATACCTATATTATATATAATGAAAGGAATATGACACCCTCTTTTCAGTTTTGTAGCGCGGTTGATACATTGCACATTATTAGCCAAAGGTTCCAGGAAAAATTATTAACCATCTGATCGGGGCAAACTTTTATCTAAGCCCACAACGGGAGATTACGTCGTTACTGCGCCACTCGATACTATGATTTTATTTGCAATATTTGCTGTGGGCTGAGGGCACCCTGAGGTACTTTAGATGTTGTAAAAAATAATAGCACGTAGCATCAATAATTGTGAACTCTTGTTGAAATCTGGTTCTGATAATCTAAGGTGTTCGTTAATCAACTTTTAGAAAAAATTAAATATTAAATAAATTTTATGAGCAAAGTTTCATACAGTTGGAGCGCACTAGAAACTAGCCAGGTCTGGTACCTACCTAGAGGAATCAAAGCAGCACGTACATGTTAATGAAATTGATCACAACTGGTCTAAATCTAATTTATAGACATTAATATTATTTAAAAACTTTGAAAAACTGAAAAAAGTGAATTTTGAGTGAACATTTTGGATTTGAACTTTTCAAAAATTTTACCATGTAACTGAAATTAAAATCAGTTAAAGTTATCAGTTATCAGTTAAGTTAACTTAACTGATAACTTAACTGATTTAATTTTGCTTAACTTAACTGATAACTTAACTGATTCAATTTTGCGCAAATAACTTAACTGATAACTTAACTGATTTAAAATTCCGTAACTTAAACATCCCTAATGTATACATAATTATGATGAGTACCATTAATTATAATTGAAATTTCAAGTCGGTTTTGAATTCTGATGACCGAAAAAATTTGAAACAACAGTGGTTTTTTAACGCTTTGGAGTTCAGTCGAACGATAAATAATCGCAGTTATCTGGCAACGTAAACGTCAAGGGGGGTGGATACACCTCCTATCCCTAGGTATGCTCTTAACGAAATTTCTAAACGGCAACGACCCGGTGGCCGGTGCTAATTCTAAGGTGCAATAGTTTTATACAAAATAAGTATGTATGGACCTAAAAGTTTAGCTGATTGCTACTGTTTCTGTCTGTTCTAGCCTATTTCACACGAGGACTTATGTATTTCATGGGAAGTGGCATGGCGCCATGGTGGATGCCATCCCTTGGCTTGTAGAATTAGAATGGGCATTGGCTCACATGTTAAACAATGCGTCATATGGCGGGGCAAAAAATGCGCTATACCTAACATTTGCCCCGTATTGCGCCGTAGCGCAAAGTGCGCCCTCGTGTAAAACAGGCTTTAGATTAAGAGTTAAGACTACATAAATTGTGTTGTTTTTAGATCAAAGAAATAAACTCAGACGACGTCCCTATGGTTTGTAAGTAAACCTGTAATGATATAGATGCCATTATGCCAACCTAAGCTGTATAGTGTATAGCTCAGGACCAATGGCAAGAAGGGTGAAAATAGAGGACAAGAGAACTCAGTAACAACTTTAGTCTCGGGGGCTTATCTAAAATTGGATTTAACGGATTAGATTTAAATTAATTTTGCTAATAGCTCAGCACAAAATAAAAATAGCCGGTTGAAATTTTGCCATACATGGCACACATAAAGTACCTCGGTGTGTGCCAAGATTCAATAAATTACGTTTAACTGACGCGGCGTTATTGAAGAAATAAAGTTAAATCTAATCCGATAAATCCAATTTTGGATAAGACCCTCGGTCACAAACGCTCCTTTGCAAATAAACTGGGTATTTCATACGCGAGTTCGACTTTGACTGTGTTGAACGTTAAGCACGTTTTGCGAATGGGCATTGTTGTGTTTTAGTGGTGGCGAACAAGTGCGATCTGGGGACGCGAGCGATCGAGCTGGAGGCGGCGGCGGAGGTATTTAAGGCGGCCGGGATCCCCACGGTCCAGACATCGGCCAAGACGCGCATGGGGGTCGACGACGCCTTCTACCAGCTCGTCAGGGAAATCAGAAAAAAGGCGCGGCTATAGAAAGTTAAAGCATTTGAGGGGGCTACTTGTATAAGTGAAATCTTTAGCTTCTCTAACTTCAAATTCGCACACAATATAGCCCTAGTAAAGGCACATCGCAGATGTAACAAACTGAAACCAATGCCTTTGCCAAGTTTAGGGGCTCTTGAAAACTCGATTTTACGTGTAAATCATAGGCGCGACAGTTTTTTGCGGTCACAAAGCGTCCCTTCACCCGAAATTTTTGATAATACCTACTGATAAAGTTGATTTTTACATGATTCGAAAACCTAATGTCGTATCTCAATCTCTATGATCCATTTTCTTAAATTTTTGCACATGGCCTGAGCAGTGACGCCAAATGTAAAGTCACTCAATTTCGTCGGACTCAAAAAAACGTTTTTTTTTGACATTTTGCCTTTTATTTTTAGTTTGAGAAAACATATGTAACTAAATCTTGCAAATCTTGTAGCACTATTAGTAGCGTGATTATTTGCCAAATTTACCGGCTGAACGAACAACGACCGTAAATATGAGTATTATCCTATGCTACTGCTTATCAAAACCAATTATACAATGTTACCACTTCTGTTTGATGAAGTGTCTGAGCTGTAAATTTGTAGGGTTGAAAACTTAACCATTGTGTTTTCAGCGAGAAAGACTGAGTAAAGAAAAACGAAACAAACGCCGAAAAACCGAAAAGTCAAAGTGCTGTATTCTATAGCAGCAACTGTTATTGACAATGACTGACTGTATTGTAACATTTTTGTCGGTTATTTATTGCTGTGCTTGAATCTGATCAAAAATTGCTGAACCTAGAGGCAAATAAATACCCATTCAGGCACAATTCATACCTACAGCCGAACGTCCGTTCAGCAGGCGGAATTACAAAAAGCTAATACCGCCGGGCACCTACACTTTCTTCATACCAGTGGCGCGATTTATATAATCGTAATTTCGCTGGCTGAACGGGCACAGGGGTCTGTTGCTCAACTTTAGAAGTCACTCAATTGTAACAATTGTGAGTGCAAAATCAGGTGATTCACAAGTATGTGACGAATTCGTAAGGAACCACCATGCTGCACATACAACTGTTACAATTGTAAGACTTGTGAAGTTCAGACTGGAGAAACTATGAATCGACCCTAACAGCTAACACCTATGCAAAATCTTGGTACATGAATATATACGAGCGCTAACTTCAGATTTCATGGGAGAATTAAGCCACTATTAGTTAGGAAAGTTAAATAAATGGTAAAATGATACTACAAATCAATTGACCATTTTGCCTTTGTAATTTTGTGCCTGCAGATTTACAAATAAAATTTAAATGCCTAAGTCTGGACATTAGGACGTACCTAGGATTGCATGGAATGAGCCCGGATTTTCGAAAAAAACGGAACCGATAATTGCTTCTTACTTTTCTAACCGGCTGGTCTTGGAAGCAGAGATGCTCGGGGGGAATCTGCGAGGACGGGTGGCCGGCTCGACCACTGGCGAAAGGGGGGGTGGTACCTAATTTTGGCCATTTTTCGGCGACAGCCGAAAATTTTTCGCAATCTTTCGATTTTCAACCAATTTTTGGGGTACTTTTTTGGCCGTAGGGGAAAGTTTTCCAATTATTCAATTCTTTACGGACTCTTAAGGGTTCTTTTCCGTTAGTCCTTCACCAGCCTGAAATTTAGAAGTTACTGAGCCGATATAATTTTTGCACCAGTGGACTCCCCTTGACTTCAGGACTTCAAAAACGCAAGTTTTAAAATATTTTAATTTTTTAAAAAATTTAAAATTTAAAAATTTCATACAAAATGCGGATTTTTTCACTTTTTTTCACTTCACAAAGTGTTCTAGACACGAATTTTTGGTTTTGGATCGCTAGAATTAAAAAAATTGTGGTGGGACTGGTGGGGGAATAACGGAAGACCCCTTTTGAGGCACTTTTTTGGCCATCAGATGGGGGGTGGGGGGTGGAGGGGGGGGGGCGAGTAACTTTTCAGTTAACTTTAGTCGCATAACCGTTTAGTCGAACAACAAAATAGCACCATTCTGGTCGGACAAACCTTAGTACCAAAATAAAATATCTGGGGGTAGGGGCTTTTCCAGACCCACCCCTCTGTTATAACCATCGTGGCCACTACCTATGTAATTTCTAACAAGCATAGCCTTTCAATCGCTGCTGGACAATAGTTTTACTACTGTTCCATGTCAGGTTGGCATTGATAACATAACAAACATACAGCATAATACATGGTATGTCATCACATATATAAACCAGTAGCAGCAAGAGTACATAAACTAAAGCAGATACGCTCCTCAAAAAAACAAGATGTAGTGCCACAAAATTCTCAACACTAAAATTACTACTCTTGGGCTTATCTGTTACTGATTTAGCCTGAATAAACTGAATTTTCTAAAACACATTAGATTTGAATTGAGTAAGTTTAATAAACAAAACGTGTGGCAAACGTAAGGCAATAAAATTTGGCAAAATTCAACTTCATTTAAGCATCTCAGGTACAAGTGCCATATCTGAGCTTGATAAAAAGCTTACAATAGTTTAAGTGCAAAAACCGTAACGTATTCGTTCACGAATTCGTCATAACGCATACAGACTAAATCAGGATGCTTTTCAAAACTATATTATATAGTCTGACCAAAAAATGCTGGACCCTGAAACTAAGCCATACACGCGATTTCATTACGAAGAGACCGAATTGCAGGCATCGAGAGTACAGTGAGTAGTCACGAAAATTACGCCACCTATTTTGTCTCCGGGTTCAGCAATTTTTGGTCAGGTTTTTTTGACACAAAACCAATAAATTCACTGGACTTCCGATATCGATAATTGCACCACAGCAAGTTGCACTGGATCTCAAACAATTGTGTAATTCTAAAGTAAGCAACAAAAGCCAAAAGTTTAGCAACTCTGTCGAAAACTCTTCAGATTAGCCCCGTGTAAAACCCAACAAAATTACTGCATGGTCATAAATATGATTTTGATTAACCACAACCTGATATTTTAATCAACAAGATGTCACAGCTATTTACTCGAAGATCTCAATTCCAAATAACGTCTTAAAGTCCAAAGCACTCTCGCTGGCACAATTAAGGATTTCTGGAGTACAAAGAAACTGACTTCTTCCCGATGTCTGACTTAGCATGAGCATATATACGCGTTTTCAATCAGCAAAAAAACGGTCAACAAACAAAATCCAATTAAGGTGGTAGTGTCGCCAAAGCAGTTTTGCTCATAGGCTGCAAAATGAGAACTTTTTGCTTTGAAACTGTACGTTCACTGAGAAACTAGTGAAATGCCATATGGTGTCAAATAAATACTGCCAGACACTAGACTACCAATATCTATCAATATTTTTAACCAATCACCATTTGTGAGCCATACATCACACAATAGAGACATAAAACTTCAACAAATCAAGCCAGATATCAGATTGGCCAGCTTGTGAAGTACAGGTAATGTTTTGACGCACAATTTTTTGCAACAAATAAGAAAAATGAAAAATGAAGGTTCGTTTTTCTTTTGATTTCAAAATAAGTGTCTATTTTTTTACAATTTATCATTATTGCTGTGAGTACTTTACAGGTTACGCACAGTTTCACAGTTCAAACAGGCATTACTCCACAACCACTAAAGCAATTTGCACTAAAATTTGTGTGCATAAACTAGAGCATATGTGCTTTTACTTTGTGTAAAGAATCTAAACAAAAAGTTTTTTAATTGTGACGAAATTATCGAATGTGAATAGGTTTTTAAAACGTCATATTTTTTATATACATATAAAGATCAATGACCTATCCTTCACGGAAAAAGTTCTATTGTCGCGCAAAATCGACTGCTTTCGCGACACTACCCCCTTAACAAAGCCTGGTTCATATTCGTCCGTAAGTTCCTTCCTTGTCCGTAAGTTTGACCGTGAGTACCGTATCACCAAGAGTACATAATAGCGTCTCACTCTATATAGAAGAAGAGTGAGACACTCTCCAGCCTGCCTGTGTTCTAGCAGAGGCAGATGCGCTGGTCGTTTTCAGGCTACATGTTGACATTCTATGCAACATGTGACTGGCCAATCAGAAGTGAGCTTCTATTCTCTGATTGGCAGACGCCTGTGCACGTGCTCCAATCATAAAACGGGATAGGAATAAAGGTTAATAACTAATTATTTATTCATAGTCCGCTTGTAAAAACATTAAAAAAGGTTTGCAAATACCTTTGGGGATATTTTGGCAAACTTTCAGCGAAATTGATTGAGAAACTTTGAAGAAATTCAGAAAAGTTTATATCTCAAAAGTTTCTCAATTAATTTCGCTGAACGTTTGCCAAAACATCCCTAGAGGTATTTGCAAACCTTTTTCAATGTTTTTGCAAGCAGACTATGAATAAATAATGAGTTATTAAGCTTTTATCCCTATCTTAATGCTTATCAACGCATCAGCGATTATATACTAAAGTGTGTTACGCAGGGAATCTACGCGCTGATTGGCCAGTCACATGTTGCATAGAATGTCAACATGTAGCCTGAAAACGACCAGCGCATCTGCCTGTGCTAGAACACAGGCAGGCTTGAGAGTGTCTCACTCTTCTTCTATATAGAGTGAGACGCTATTATGTACTCTTGGTATCACCTGACTAGTGCTCAAAACTTAACCTATATTACAAGTTTGCCACATTGGCTTACGGACGATTTTTTTCAGACATTGGATTCAATTTGAATAAAATTTAATCCAGCCGCTGTATACTTTTTTGACAAACGCTGTGAGAAACTAAACAAATAATAAAAATGAAACAAGAAAGTATATTCGTCCTGTTATTTAAGTTCAAACGGTCTAAAAATACACACCAGTTCAGAATAGTCAATAAAAGTTAGTAATTTATATATACAATTTGTAATGTGTGTGCATAAAATTCAGAAATTCAACATAACATTATGTATGTAGAAACAACAATAATAGTAGTTCTCTTCAAGGCATTTGGTAACAATTGACCTAAATGAGAGCTATTTTCACAAACACAACAAATACATAGAGATAAATTTACATCTTAAATCTGCTCAAAACATTGTTTACAATCTTTTGGTCAATTCATACAGCCGTATGTCCGTTCAGCCGCCAATACGAAATAAAGCCAGTAGGCTGAGTTTTTTAATTCTTCTTCCTGAACGACCATATGGCTGTAAGTATGAATCGACTCAAGTATATACGCCAAAACTTATACATATATACCAGCTTAAATAGGGTGCGAATCATGGAGAAACGAAATATGTTCTCAAAAAAATAGACGGCTGCACAAGCATAAATCAAACTCTACTCAAACCGATCAATAGTCTAATACAATTTGGAGGATTCATAGTTACAGCCGTATGTCAGTTCAGCCGGCACAATGATGAAAAAATAACGCCACAAAAAATACATAAAGCACACCATCATACTAGATAGCTGATAGCTTGATTTTGTTTTTCCCGGCTGAACGGTTATAAAAACTTCTTTAGGTTCGCTGTACGGAAACCTCCTTTCACGCACATTTTCGGTTATAAATTTCTTCCAAAAAATTAACGAACGCGTGGCGCAATACTGTATTTTTTGGCAGTTTATGAATAAATTTTCTACAAACAAATGCATACAAAATTCAGCTCAATTGATAAAAATTACACTTCCAGACGTATCCAACAACTGCTTCAGCACGCTACATTTAGATTTTGTCGGTTGGTTAAAATAAAAATGACAGATTTCTTCTGCTACGATGTAGTTGCAAAAATGACCAAGACAGTTTGAATTTAGACCGTTTATTCCCTATTGGGATGACACATTAATACTAAAACGATTCACTTGAACTATTTCAAATTAATATCACCGCTTTGCTTTTAGTCAGTCTGTTTTTTAATTTAATCCCCTTATATAGCTGAAATAAGATTTAGGGGATTAAAATTACATATAATTGAGCCCTTAATACCACGTCACATTGAATTAGCAGGCTGCAACTTTCTGTGTCGCGTACTTGATCATTTCACTACGTTACGTTCATCTGACATTATTCCTAACCCTTTCCTGTACAAAGGTTCAAAATTGCACTAATGCTCTTGGTTGTTGGGTTTTAATTTGACCCGGGGTTTCGGGGGGGGGGGCTTGCATAGGATTTGTCCCAGAAATTCAAATCTGGGTGGAGGCGTGAAAGACATGAATCTGTGAAACATCACGCCGACAGGTTTCACTAGTGTGAGATAGTGCACTTTTGCCACAAATGTAACCATTATATATGTGGGAAAGGGTTAATGTAAAATCTAAATCTAATCCGAGAAATCCAGTTTTGCATCTAAGGCTCATTAACTGCATAGCGTAACAATTAAAATTTCCATACACAGACAAAGCAGCGAAAGTGAGGGGACACAAAAAAATGTCTGGGAATAAATAGTATCATAAGCAGCAGCAGTAGACGTAGCAGCAGGATTATATAAGTTGGCATTTTTTGTGTTTTTTAGGCTTGGGCTGTGGACAGAGCACGGCGCGAATGGCCTCGTCAAAAACTTGCTTCAGGCCTTTCTGGGTTAACGCCGAGCACTCCAGATATTTCACTGCGCCTAAAACAACAACCACCAAAACATCTACAAAATTTGTGTTCTTTTCTCGTATTTTCCACTGACGCCCTGAGAATCACATCAGCACAGGATTACACATAAAATCAGCTTATTTTTGCTCATTTCCTGTAAGCAACTAAATCGTTAAACCTGTGCAAAATCAAGAGTGTAAGTAAATCCTATCACACATGTATGAGGGGAAGAGATAGGAGAACCCCCCCCCCTCAAAAAAAATCGAGGGGCCAGGGGGGGAGGTACCGAAAATTTACTAAAAGTGGCACTTTTATTGACAATTTTGCAAACTTCAGGGTATTTTTGATCGATTAAGGGGGGGAGGGTCCCCTAAAATTTCGCCCCCGTTTTTTAAGACTCTGTTTGGTCCCCCCCCCCCCCCCTACCGATTTCCTTGGCCATGGCCATGCCGTTGAGATGGGAGATGGGGGCGAGTCTTCGTTCGCGGAGCTTCTCGATGGTCTCTCGGTCGTCTCGCAGGTCCAGCTTCGTGCCCACCAGCAGGATCGGGGTGTTGGGGCAGTGGTGGCTCACCTCGGGGAACCACTGGAACACAAAAACACCACAAACTCACTTTGGGCTCCTTCTGCGGACAATTTTCAGTACCCCTCACCAGCTAACCGAAACGCAATTTCGACAATTCTGAAGCCAAAGCAGCGATTTTAACGCTTTTTGGAGTAACTTTGATGAAAATAGTTTGATCTTTTTTCAAAAATATATACCCATTTTGTGCTGAAATTTACTAATCTGATTAGTCCCACGCCGGTATCCTCCCACTATTTTTTTACTTCCGGCAGATCCCCTTCCCTGCGCTGGGACCATTTTTTGTGAGGGCTCCTCGTCCCACTAACTACATGCAAGGCTCATTCCTGGCCAAACTAAACGAGTTAATCTTAGTTCAATGAGACAGCGATAAACAACTAATTCGGCAACAGTGACACCTACTTTAGCTCTGACATTCTCGAACGAAGCTGGATTGACAAGTGAGAAGCATATCAGAAAGACATCCTAAAATTAAATAGATATTATATACAACCTATGCGTTTATATATCTATCGACAAGTTCAATACTTCAATTACGTTAAAAATTCAAAATGGCTTCAAATACACCAACAAGAATTCTGTAGAATCTAGCGTTACACTTAACTAGTAAGGAAAAATGCCCTTGTCGGGCGGCTCCTTGGGTAGAATAGGTTACTGTCTGTCTAAAGCGAAAAATACTTAGGCTGAGCTTGTAAAAGCATTGGTACAAGACTTTGTTAACTAGAATATGCAATTTTTATGAGCTCGTTAAAGTAGGTGGACTAGGTATACCTGTTGCGAATAGGAATATGATCTTCGTAGGGCAGACACTGTTTTCCGCACCCTATTCGCGCGATCTTCAGCTAAATTATATCGTTTGCTCATGTAACATAGAGGCTTTTTTTACACTAACTCAACATTGGCAAATGGCAAAAACGTTAGAGCGGGCACTTGTAATAATTTTAGCTGAAATGTCGACTGTTGGCTGAACGGCTGAAGAGATTCAGGGGTGTGCAAACAATCGGTCAGGGATTGCTAAAGTTCTCAGCTGACAATGACGCTGAAAACCCTACCTCGCACCAATGTATTTTGCACGGCATAAATGGGTCAATTTAGGTCGCAGTTTCTTGTAAGCTCTTGCTTTTAGATTATGGACTCTCAGATTATGGATTTGTTCCTACTTTAGCTTACACACATCTAACACATTATGCATGATTCGAATATGATCGAATGAAGTAAGATGCTTACACAGTACATTACATATACATACATATATTTTGATAAGTTAAGGATCTGGATAAGGTCCGCCGTTATCTCACAGAACCTTTTTATCAAGCATATATACTTTGCAACAATAATAATAATAAGAAAATACCGTTGAAACAAACCTAGAACGGGCTGTAAGTTCGCGCGAATAGGGTGCGGGAAACAGTGTCTGCCCTACGAAGATCATATTCCTATTCGCAACAGGTATACCTAGTCCACCTACTTTAACGAGCTCATAAAAATTGCATATTCTAGTTAACAAAGTCTTGTACCAATGCTTTTACAAGCTCAGCCTAAGTATTTTTCTTTAGACAGACATAACCTATTCTACCCAAGGCGCCAAGCCCCCCCCCCCCGGGCAAGCACCCCCAAAAAAACTGTAACCCAAAAAAACTAGGGCGACACCACACCCCAAACTACCCCCCAACAAATATTTTAAAGCTAAAAAAGCTGAGCGCGCCAAAACGACCGTAATGTATGTATATAATGTACATTCTAGCGTCTCTTTTGTATATTCGAAAATGCATAATGTGTTAGATGTGTGTAAGCTAAAGTAGAAGCAAATCCATAATAAGAGTCCATAATCTAAAAGCAAGAGCTTACAAGAACTGCGACCTAAATTGACCCATTTATGCCGTGCAAAATACATTGGTGCGAGGTAGGGTTTTCAGCGTCATTGTCAGCTGAGAACTTTAGCAATCCCTGACCGATTGTTAGCACACCCCTGAATCTCTTCAGCCGTTCAGCCAACAGTCGACATTTCAGCTAAAATTATTACAAGTGCCCGCTCTAACGTTTTTGCCATTTGCCAATGTTGAGTTAGTGTAAAAAAAGCCTCTATGTTACATGAGCAAACGATATAATTTAGCTGAAGATCGCGCGAATAGGGTGCGGAAAACAGTGTCTGCCCTACGAAGATCATATTCCTATTCGCAACAGGTATACCTAGTCCACCTACTTTAACGAGCTCATAAAAATTGCATATTCTAGTTAACAAAGTCTTGTACCAATGCTTTTACAAGCTCAGCCTAAGTATTTTTCGCTTTAGACAGACAGTAACCTATTCTACCCAAGGAGCCGCCCGACAAGGGCATTTTTCCTTACTAGTTAAGTGTAACGCTAGATTCTACAGAATTCTTGTTGGTGTATTTGAAGCCATTTTGAATTTTTAACGTAATTGAAGTATTGAACTTGTCGATAGATATATAAACGCATAGGTTGTATATAATATCTATTTTAATTTTAGGATGTCTTTCTGATATGCTTCTCACTTGTCAATCCAGCTTCGTTCGAGAATGTCAGAGCTAAAGTAGGTGTCACTGTTGCCGAATTAGTTGTTTATCGCTGTCTCATTGAACTAAGATTAACTCGTTTAGTTTGGCCAGGAATGAGCCTTGCATGTAGTTAGTGGGACGAGGAGCCCTCACAAAAAATGGTCCCAGCGCAGGGAAGGGGATCTGCCGGAAGTAAAAAAATAGTGGGAGGATACCGGCGTGGGACTAATCAGATTAGTAAATTTCAGCACAAAATGGGTATATATTTTTGAAAAAAGATCAAACTATTTTCATCAAAGTTACTCCAAAAAGCGTTAAAATCGCTGCTTTGGCTTCAGAATTGTCGAAATTGCGTTTCGGTTAGCTGGTGAGGGGTACTGAAAATTGTCCGCAGAAGGAGCCCAAAGTGAGTTTGTGGTGTTTTTGTGTTCCAGTGGTTCCCCGAGGTGAGCCACCACTGCCCCAACACCCCGATCCTGCTGGTGGGCACGAAGCTGGACCTGCGAGACGACCGAGAGACCATCGAGAAGCTCCGCGAACGAAGACTCGCCCCCATCTCCCATCTCAACGGCATGGCCATGGCCAAGGAAATCGGTAGGGGGGGGGGGGAACAATCAGAGTCTTACATAACGGGGGCGAAATTTTAGGGGACCCTCCCCCCCTTAATCGATCAAAAATACCCTGAAGTTTGCAAAATTGTCAATAAAAGTGCCACTTTTAGTAAATTTTCGGTACCTCCCCCCCTGGCCCCTCGATTTTTTTTGAGGGGGGGGGTTCTCCTATCTCTTCCCCTCATACATGTGTGATAGGATTTACTTACACTCTTGATTTTGCACAGGTTTAACGATTTAGTTGCTTACAGGAAATGAGCAAAAATAAGCTGATTTTATGTGTAATCCTGTGCTGATGTGATTCTCAGGGCGTCAGTGGAAAATACGAGAAAAGAACACAAATTTTGTAGATGTTTTGGTGGTTGTTGTTTTAGGCGCAGTGAAATATCTGGAGTGCTCGGCGTTAACCCAGAAAGGCCTGAAGCAAGTTTTTGACGAGGCCATTCGCGCCGTGCTCTGTCCACAGCCCAAGCCTAAAAAACACAAAAAATGCCAACTTATATAATCCTGCTGCTACGTCTACTGCTGCTGCTTATGATACTATTTATTCCCAGACATTTTTTTGTGTCCCCTCACTTTCGCTGCTTTGTCTGTGTATGGAAATTTTAATTGTTACGCTATGCAGTTAATGAGCCTTAGATGCAAAACTGGATTTCTCGGATTAGATTTAGATTTTACATTAACCCTTTCCCACATATATAATGGTTACATTTGTGGCAAAAGTGCACTATCTCACACTAGTGAAACCTGTCGGCGTGATGTTTCACAGATTCATGTCTTTCACGCCTCCACCCAGATTTGAATTTCTGGGACAAATCCTATGCAAGCCCCCCCCCCCCCGAAACCCCGGGTCAAATTAAAACCCAACAACCAAGAGCATTAGTGCAATTTTGAACCTTTGTACAGGAAAGGGTTAGGAATAATGTCAGATGAACGTAACGTAGTGAAATGATCAAGTACGCGACACAGAAAGTTGCAGCCTGCTAATTCAATGTGACGTGGTATTAAGGGCTCAATTATATGTAATTTTAATCCCCTAAATCTTATTTCAGCTATATAAGGGGATTAAATTAAAAAACAGACTGACTAAAAGCAAAGCGGTGATATTAATTTGAAATAGTTCAAGTGAATCGTTTTAGTATTAATGTGTCATCCCAATAGGGAATAAACGGTCTAAATTCAAACTGTCTTGGTCATTTTTGCAACTACATCGTAGCAGAAGAAATCTGTCATTTTTATTTTAACCAACCGACAAAATCTAAATGTAGCGTGCTGAAGCAGTTGTTGGATACGTCTGGAAGTGTAATTTTTATCAATTGAGCTGAATTTTGTATGCATTTGTTTGTAGAAAATTTATTCATAAACTGCCAAAAAATACAGTATTGCGCCACGCGTTCGTTAATTTTTTGGAAGAAATTTATAACCGAAAATGTGCGTGAAAGGAGGTTTCCGTACAGCGAACCTAAAGAAGTTTTTATAACCGTTCAGCCGGGAAAAACAAAATCAAGCTATCAGCTATCTAGTATGATGGTGTGCTTTATGTATTTTTTGTGGCGTTATTTTTTCATCATTGTGCCGGCTGAACTGACATACGGCTGTAACTATGAATCCTCCAAATTGTATTAGACTATTGATCGGTTTGAGTAGAGTTTGATTTATGCTTGTGCAGCCGTCTATTTTTTTGAGAACATATTTCGTTTCTCCATGATTCGCACCCTATTTAAGCTGGTATATATGTATAAGTTTTGGCGTATATACTTGAGTCGATTCATACTTACAGCCATATGGTCGTTCAGGAAGAAGAATTAAAAAACTCAGCCTACTGGCTTTATTTCGTATTGGCGGCTGAACGGACATACGGCTGTATGAATTGACCAAAAGATTGTAAACAATGTTTTGAGCAGATTTAAGATGTAAATTTATCTCTATGTATTTGTTGTGTTTGTGAAAATAGCTCTCATTTAGGTCAATTGTTACCAAATGCCTTGAAGAGAACTACTATTATTGTTGTTTCTACATACATAATGTTATGTTGAATTTCTGAATTTTATGCACACACATTACAAATTGTATATATAAATTACTAACTTTTATTGACTATTCTGAACTGGTGTGTATTTTTAGACCGTTTGAACTTAAATAACAGGACGAATATACTTTCTTGTTTCATTTTTATTATTTGTTTAGTTTCTCACAGCGTTTGTCAAAAAAGTATACAGCGGCTGGATTAAATTTTATTCAAATTGAATCCAATGTCTGAAAAAAATCGTCCGTAAGCCAATGTGGCAAACTTGTAATATAGGTTAAGTTTTGAGCACTAGTCAGGTGATACTAAGAGTACATAATAGCTTCTCACTCTATATAGAAGAAGAGTGAGACACTCTCAAGCCTGCCTGTGTTCTAGCGCAGGCAGATGCGCTGGTCGTTTTCAGGCTACATGTTGACATTCTATGCAACATGTGACTGGCCAATCAGCGCGTAGATTCCCTGCGTAACACACTTTAGTATATAATCGCTGATGCGTTGATAAGCATTAAGATAGGGATAAAAGCTTAATAACTCATTATTTATTCATAGTCTGCTTGCAAAAACATTAAAAAATGTTTGCAAATACCTCTAGGGATATTTTGGCAAACGTTCAGCGAAATTAATTGAGAAACTTTTGAGATATAAACTTTTCTGAATTTCTTCAAAGTTTCTCAATCAATTTCAGTGTCTCACTCTTCTTCTATATAGAGTGAGACGCTATTATGTACTCTTGGTGATACGGTACTCACGGACAAACTTACGGACAAGGAAGGAACTTACGGACGAATATGAACCAGGCTTTGTTAAGGGGGTAGTGTCGCGAAAGCAGTCGATTTTGCGCGACAATAAAACTTTTTCCGTGAAGGATAGGTCATTGTTCTTTATATATTCTAAGAATATGTTTCAAGGCAAATATTTTTGCCAAGTTTCAGCAAAATTGATGCAGCATACAGTTAGCAGTAAAGTCGCAAATTCGGAAAAATGACGTTTTAAAAACCTATTCACATTCGATAATTTCGTCACAATTAAAAAACTTTTTGTTTAGATTCTTTACACAAAGTAAAAGCACATATGCTCTAGTTTATGCACACAAATTTTAGTGCAAATTGCTTTAGTGGTTGTGGAGTAATGCCTGTTTGAACTGTGAAACTGTGCGTAACCTGTAAAGTACTCACAGCAATAATGATAAATTGTAGAAAAATAGACACTTATTTTGAAATCAAAAGAAAAACGAACCTTCATTTTTCATTTTTCTTATTTGTTGCAAAAACTTGTGCGTCAAAACATTACCTGTACTTCACAAGCTGGCCAATCTGATATCTGGCTTGATTTGTTGAAGTTTTATGTCTCTATTGTGTGATGTATGGCTCACAAATGGTGATTGGTTAAAAATATTGATAGATATTGGTAGTCTAGTGTCTGGCAGTATTTATTTGACACCATATGGCATTTCACTAGTTTCTCAGTGAACGTACAGTTTCAAAGCAAAAAGTTCTCATTTTGCAGCCTATGAGCAAAACTGCTTTGGCGACACTACCACCTTAATTGGATTTTGTTTGTTGCCCGTTTTTTTGCTGAATGAAAGCGCGTATATATGCTCATGCTAAGTCAGACATCGGGAAGAAGTCAGTTTCTTTGTACTTCAGAAATCCTTAATTGTGCCAGCGAGAGTGCTTTGGACTTTAAGACGTTATTTGGAATTGAGATTTTCGAGTGGATAGCTGTGACATCTTGTTGATTAAAATATCAGGTTGTGGTTAATCAAAATCATATTTATGACCATGGAGTAATTTTGTTGGGTTTTACACGGGGCTAATCTGAAGAGTTTTCGACAGAGTTGCTAAACTTTTGGCTTTTGTTGCTTACTTTAGAATTACACAATTGTTTGAGATCCAGTGCCACTTGCTGTGGTGCAATTATCGATATCGGAAGTCCAGTGAATTTATTGGTTTTGTGTCTAAAAAACCTGACCAAAAAATTGCTGAACCCGGAGACAAAATAGGTGGCGTAATTTTCGTGACTACTCACTGTACTCTCGATGCCTGCAATTCGGTCTTTTCGTAATGAAATCGCGTGTATGGCTTAGTTTCAGGGTCCAGCATTTTTTGGTCAGACTATATAATATAGTTTTGAAAAGCATCCTTATTCAGTCTGTATGCGTTATGACGAATACGTTACGGCTTTTGCACTTACACTATTGTAAGCTTTTTATCAAGCTCAGATATGGCGCTTGTACCTGAGACGCTTAAATGAAGTTGAATTTTGCCAAATTTTATTGCCTTACGTTTGCCACACGTTTTGTTTATTAAACTTACTCTATTCAAATCTAATGTGTTTTAGAAAATTCAGTTTATTCAGGCTAAATCAGTAACAGATAAGCCCAAGAGTAGTAATTTTAATTTCGAGAATTTTGTGGCACTATATCTTGTTTTTTTGAGGAGCGTATCTGCTTTAGTTTATGTACTCTTGCTGCTACTGGTTTATATATGTGATGACATACCATCAAGAGTACATAATAGGACTCCTATTATGTACTCTTGATACCATGTATTATGCTGTATGTTTGTTATGTTATCAATGCCAACCTGACATGGAACAGTAGTAAAACTATTGTCCAGCGATTGAAAGGCTATGCTTGTTAGAAATTACATAGGTAGTGGCCACAACGGTTATGACAGGTGGGTGTCTGGGAAGTGGGAACATACATGTGACGGGGTTAAAATTTTGGGGGCCCTCCCACCCGATCGACCAAGAATACGCAAAATTTTGCCAACTTTTTGTAAAATTTTACCGAAAAAGTGCGAATTTTTCTAAATTTTGCCCAAATTTTGGGGACCCTCCCCCCCGCCCCTCGATTTTGGGGGGGTCGGGGTCCCCCCCCCATCCCCCCCTCATACATGTAGTCTGGGAACGCCCTTACCCCCAGATATTTTATTTTGGTACAAAGATTTGTCCGACCAGACTGTTGCTATTTTTTTGTTTGACTAAACGGTTATGCGGCTGAAGTTAACTGAAAATTATCTTACAAGACCAGCCGGTTACAATAGTAAGAAGCAGTTATCGGTTCAGTATTATCGGATGTCCGCGTTCATTGTTTGCCTGTGTCGTATGTCCAGACTTAGGCATTTAAATTTTATTTGTACAGCCCTTACAGGCACAAACTACAAAGACAAAAAAATGGTAAATTGATATATTGTATCGTTTTACCATTAAACTTAACTGACCAATATATAGTTGCTGAATTAGCTGAAGTTATGAAGTATGAAGTACGTAATTCCTGTACCAAGATGCTGTTAGGGTCGATTCATAGTTTCTGCAGTCTGAACTTCACAAGTGTTAAGCCTGTTTCACACGATGGGGAAAAACGTGGGGAATCCCCACGTGGGGCACCCCATGTGACACCCCAAGGGGTGCCCCGTGGGGCATCATGTGGCATCGTGTGACACCCCATGGGGTGCCCCGAGGGGCACCATGTGGCACCGTGTGGTGTCCCCCGGGGATTCCCCTGGGGTAACGTATTCACACGATGGGGCATGAACGCGCGGGAGTTTGAATTCTTAGGCGCGTAAACGGTCAAAATACTAAGTATTTACGAAGGTATTACATTGAATTTTGACATATGTGATATGTGCCTTGGGCATAAATTACGTGTAAGAATTTATAAAAATTATTTAAATTTTGTAGCTTACTTAAATATAATTCATGAGCTACGTATTCGTAAAAGCCGTAATAGACTAACCAAATGTGAAAAAATTAACTAAAATGATTGAGTTTAAGACCTAAAATTGTCCTTTAAGCATTTGTATAAAGTCACGTGATCATCAACAGTGCTTACTAATTGCCTGTCGCATGTGGTGCCACATGGAAAAACGCACGGCGAGCGATACTGATTTTCCCCACGTGGGGCACCCCATGGGGTGTCACACGATGCCACATGGTGCCCCTCGGGGCACCCCATGGGGTGTCACACGATGCCACATGGTGCCCCTCGGGGCACCCCATGGGGTGTCACACGATGCCACATGGTGCCCCTCGGGGCACCCCGAGGGGCATCATGTGGCACCATGTGGCACCCCATGGGGTACCCCAAGGGGCACCCCACGCGTTTTCCCCATCGTGTGAAACAGGCTTTAAAATTGTAACAGTTGTATGTGCAGCATGGTGGTTCCTTACGAATTCGTCACATACTTGTAATAAATCACCTGATTTTGCACTCACAATTGTTACAATTGAGTGACTTCTAAAGTTGAGCAACAGACCCCTGTGCCCGTTCAGCCAGCGAAATTACGATAAATCACGCCACTTGGAATGAAGAAGGTGTAGGTGCCCGGCGGTATTAGCTTTTTGTAATTCCGCCTGCTGAAAGGACATTCGGCTGTAGGTATGAATCGACCCTGAATGGGTATTTGCCTCTGTGTTCAGCAATTTTTGGTCACATTCAAGCACAGCAATAAATAAACGACAACAAATGCTACAATACAGTCAGTCATTGTCAATAACAGTTGATGCTATAGAATACAGCACTTTGACTTTTCGGTTTTTCGGCGTTTGTTTCGTTTTTCTTTACTCAGTCTTTCTCGCTGAAAACACAATGGTTAAGTTTTCAACCCTACAAATTTACAGCTCAGACACTTCATCAAACAGAAGTGGTAACATTCTATAATTGGTTGTGATAAGCAGTAGCATAGGATAATACTCATATTTACGGTCGTTGTTCGTTCAGCCGGTAAATTTGGCAAATAATCACGCCACTAATAGTGCTACAAGATTTGCAAGATTAGTTACATATGTTTTCTCAAACTAAAAATAAAAGGCAAAATGTCAAAAAAAACGTTTTTTTGAGTCCGACGAAATTGAGTGACTTTACATTTGGCGTCACTGCTCAGGCCACGTGCAAAAATTTAAGAAAATGGATCATAGAGATTGAGATACGACATTAGGTTTTCGAATCATGTAAAAATCAACTTTATCAGTAGGTATTATATATCAAAAATTTCGGGTGAAGGGACGCTTTGTGACCGCAAAAAACTGTCGCGCCTATGATTTACAAGTAAAATCGAGTTTTCAAGAGCCCCTAGTAAAAACTTGGCAAAGGCATTGGTTTCAGTTTGTTATATCTGCGATGTGCCTTTACTAGGGCTATATTGTGTGCGAATTTGAAGTTAGAGAAGCTAAAGATTTCACTTATACAAGTAGCCCCCTCAAATGCTTTAACTTTCTATAGCCGCACCTTTTTTCTGATTTCCCTGACGAGCTGGTAGAAGGCGTCGTCGACCCCCATGCGCGTCTTGGCCGATGTCTGGACCGTGGGGATCCCGGCCGCCTTAAATACCTCCGCCGCCGCCTCCAGCTCGATCGCTCGCGTCCCCAGATCGCACTTGTTTGCCATCACTAAAACACAGCAATGCCATTCGCAAAACGTGCTTAACGTTCAACACGTCAAAGTCGAACTCGCGTATGACCCAGTTTATTTGCAAAGGAGCGTTTGGGACCGAGGGTCTTCTCCAAAATTGGATTTATCGGATTGGATTAAACTTTATTTCTTCAATAACGCAGCGTCAGTTGAACGTAATTTATTGAATCTTGGCACACGCCGAGGTACTTTATGTGAGCTATGTATGGCAAAATTTCAGCCGGCTATTTTTGTTCCTTCTAGAGAAGGAACTATTGTTTTGAAATCAACTATGCGTAGTGTAAAAGTAGCAGCCACATGTTGTTCAGCGCATATGATTAACATGTAAAATCAGTATGGGAACCGACAGCTCTTTGTTTCAAAGACAAGTCTTTTTACAAATTTTCATGAAATAGTTAGTCAACAACACTTTCGCACATTATATGAAGCTGTCATTTGCTAGAATTCTGAGATTTAAAATTTCACTGTATGGTGAATTTTCAGACTAGATACACATGCTAATCATGTGAATGTCTAGACTACTGTCTGTTTTATTCCTTTCTTTCTACATCGTAATAATCAAACATTGCTACTCATCGAAGTGGAGTGGTCGAGTGGTCAAAAGCGCTAGAAACGAAACTTGCTACAGACTAGGTCAAGGTTCGACACCCAAGCATGGATTTTTTTGCAAAACATTTACGCAACTTTTGTCTGCAGAAACTGTTTTGTTTGACAGGACATTTCCTTGTCAATACATGCAATAAGATTTTTTTGGCAACTAGGACATGTGTTTTCGACCAATTTTTTGAATTCAGCACCTATTAACCACTAAAAGTAAATCAAGTATTTACACAGGTATTATTGCTTCTATACATGGAAATACATAAAAACAAAGGTGACGCTGAAATATTTTGGGTAACATAAGCAGACTTTGCACTCGGCGAAGGAACCTTGCCCCTTTTGGGGCCTGCTTGTTATTTTGTGCTGAGCTATTAGCAAAATTAACTTAAATCTAATCCGTTAACTCCAATTTTAGATAAGCCCCCGAGACTAAAGTTGTTACTGAGTTCTCTTGTCCTCTATTTTCTCCCTTCTTGCCATTGAAACTGAGCTATACACTATACAGCTTAGGTTGGCATAATGGCATCTATATCATCACAGGTTTACTTACAAACCATAGGGACGTCGTCTGAGTTCTTTATTTCTTTGATCTAAAAACAACACAATTTATGTAGTCTTAACTCTTAATCTAAAGCCTGTTTTACACGAGGGCGCATTTTGCGCTACGGCGCAATACAGGGCAAATGTTAGGTATAGCGCATTTTTTGCCCCGCCATATGACGCATTGTTTAACATGTGAGCCAATGCCCATTCTAATTCTACAAGCCAAGGGATGGCATCCACCATGGCGCCATGCCACTTCCCATGAAATACATAAGTCCTCGTGTGAAATAGGCTAGAACAGACAGAAACAGTAGCAATCAGCTCAACTTTTAGGTCCATACATACTTTTTTTGTATAAAACTATTGCACCTTAGAATTAGCACCGGCCACCGGGTCGTTGCCGTTTAGAAATTTCGTTAAGAGCATACCTAGGGATAGGAGGTGTATCCACCCCCCTTGACGTTTACGTTGCCAGATAACTGCGATTGTTTATTGTTCGACTGAACTCCAAAGCGTTAAAAAACCACTGTTGTTTCAAACTTTTTTCGGTCATCAGAATTCAAAACCGACTTGAAATTTCAATTATAATTAATGGTACTCATCCCAATTATGTATACATTAGGGATGTTTAAGTTACGGAATTTTAAATCAGTTAAGTTATCAGTTAAGTTATTTGCGCAAAAATTAAATCAGTTAAGTTATCAGTTAAGTTAAGCAAAATTAAATCAGTTAAGTTAACTTAACTGATAACTGATAACTTTAACTGATTTTAATTTCAGTTACATGGTAAAATTTTGGAAAAGTTCAAATCCAAAATGTTCACTCAAAATTTACTTTTTTCAGTTTTTCAAAGTTTTTAAATAATATTAGTGTCTATAAATTAGATTTAGACCAGTTGTGATCAATTTCATTAACATGAACGTGCTGCTTTGATTCCTCTAGGTAGGTACCAGACCGGGCTAGTTTCTAGTGCGCTCCAACTGTATGAAAATTTGCTCATAAAATTTATTTAATATTTAATTTTTTCTAAAAGTTGATTAACGAACACCTTAGATTATCAGAACCAGATTTCAACAAGAGTTCACAATTATTGATGCTACGTGCTATTATTTTTTACAACATCTAAAGTACCTCAGGGTGCCCTCAGCCCACAGCAAATATTGCAAATAAAATCATAGTATCGAGTGGCGCAGTAACGACGTAATCTCCCGTTGTGGGCTTAGATAAAAGTTTGCCCCTATCAGATGGTTAATAATTTTTCCTGGAACCTTTGGCTAATAATGTGCAATCAAGAGTACATAATAGCGTCTCACTCTTTATAGAAGAAGAGTGAGACATTCTCCTTTCTGCCTGTGTTATAGCGCAGGCAGATGCGCTCGTCATTTCCAGCCCACATGTTGCCGTTTTATGCAACATGTGGGTAGCCAATCAGAAGCGAGCTTTGCTTCTGATTGGCTAGACGCCTGTGCACGTGCTCCAATCATCACGCAGGCGGCCTCCCGTGCTCCAATCAGCATCAGACAGACATGTCTTGTGTGGTTGCTATGGTTACTTGACTGCTACTCGGAGCACGAGTCTAGCCAATCAGAAGCGAGCTGTTGCATAAAACGGCAACATGTGTGCTGGAAATGACGAGCGCATCTGCCTGCGCTATAACATAGGCAGAAAGGAGAGTGTCTCACTCTTCTTCTATAAAGAGTGAGACACTATTATGTACTCTTGGTGCAATGTATCAACCGCGCTACAAAACTGAAAAGAGGGTGTCATATTCCTTTCATTATATATAATATAGGTATGCCATCTGTGGTTAAAATACATCGACAAAATGAAACGTGCACATTCAACGGAAGCATTATGTCCGGTACGTGATATGTTTGCCTTCAGTATTTCACGTAACATTCCCACAATCCCACAGCAGAACTGAAATTCCTTAAGTCAGTTACCTAGTTCAACGCTGAACTGGAATTTTATTTTCAGTTATGCGCTTAACTGAAAATAAAATCAGTTTTTACGCTTAACTGAAAATAAAATCAGTTTTGACGCATAACTGAAAATAAAATCAGTTAACTGATTTAAATCAGTTTTTGGAGTCCAAATCAGTTAAGTTATCAGTTAAAATTAAGGCTGAAATTAATTTCAGTTAAAGTTAAAGTTAACTCCGAGAAATTAAATCAGTTAAGTTATCAGTTAACTTTAACTGATAACTTTTTTAAAAAAAGTTATCAGTTATCAGTCAGCTGAAACACCCCTTATAGGGTTGTTTCAGTTAACTGATAACTGATTACTTTTTTTATTTTAGTAATCAGTTAAAGTTAACTGATAACTTAACTGATTACATTTTCCGTAGCAGTTAAACTTTTTATTTTAACTGATTTAGTGACAAAGGCAGTTAACTTAACTGTAACTTAACTGAAGTTATCGCCAAAAACTGATTTAAATCAGTTAACTGAAAATATTTTCAGTTAACACGCTTAACTGAAAATATAATTTCAGTTATGCGCATAACTGAAAATGATTTTCAGTTATGTTATGGAAAGTTCCATTTTTATGCAAAATAGGCATGCTCCTTGTGTTGGGAGACGCTCACAAAATTATTTGTGTAGGTTATAGCACGATGCAGTGCACTCAGCAATTTATACGCAAACTCACTTGAAGCGCCGCGTACATGAACATGTACATGAACATGAACAACGTTTATGCACATGTTTCACGCGCAAGGGCGAATAGTTGCTGAGTGCACATTACAAAGTATACCCCTCATTTCAGGACCCTGTACTCAGCTGAGGGGGGCGTAGGGAAACGCCTTTCTTAGTGTCTTGAACTCAGGGGGGTGGGTACCCCCCTCAGTTGAGTACGGGGTCTTATACGGTTTTGATGCGGATACTCTTTCTCTCATTTTAAGACATTCTGAAAGTTATGACATATGAAATTATGAAAGTACTCCCCCTCAAAAGCGTACAAAAAAGGGCTATTTTGAGCTCCGCATTGGACGCAAGCCCCCAGGCATAATAGGGATCGTGTCATACTCTTACTTTTATGTACTCTTGATATAAGTTAAATTATGCAAAATATATGTAAAACTTACGTAAAAGTAAAGCAAAACTAAACTAGAAAGCGGTAACATGTTTAAATTAAAAATCATGAAAGAAGTAAAACTAATTTAAGTTTTTGTTAATGCACAGTCACTGCAGTAGCCGGTAGCCACGTGCGTGTAATACAAACATTTATCATTTCAAAAAGTAGTCTAGTGGACGCAAGTTATTTGTAAAGTGGCAAGTTATGTTAGTTAATAAAAACGAGCAATTTTACTGCATCCTCAAAACTCTGAACATTTCCAAAATTTTCCAAAATTTGGCCCCATAACTGATTAATTTCAGTTAAAGTATCAGTTAAAGTTATCAGTTAACTGTAACTTTAACTGATTTAATTTTTGGCCAATAACTTAACTGTAACTTTAACTGATTTAATTTTTGGCAAATAACTTAACTGTAACTTTAACTGATTTAAAACCTCATAACTTAAACAACCCTACACCCCTAGTATACATCTGCATTATTAGTTGCAGCTGAAAAGACAGCTTAAAATTTGCTTATGGTATTAAATGAAACTGATCAGTTTAAAAATGATAATGGTATTGAAATTGCAAATGCAATTGTATAATTTGAACGACCTGCTCAACATAATTGTTGATGTTGTCGTACGTTTTTGCATCGTCCACCGCAAACACCAGCAGAAATCCTTCTGCCTTTTGCACGTAGAGGTCGCGAAGGGCGCTGAAAGCAATAGGTCAAACAAACACGCTGTACTCGTAATATTTGTTCTCGATCGTTTTTGGGTGAGAGTTTGGTTGCTATTTGCTAATTAAGCACTTGCGTTCTAGAATCAGATATTTCAAATTTATCAACTTGCCTAGCGTGGCTAAGGCTCGATTCATATTCACAGCTAAAATGTCCCTTCAGTGTACAAAATTGAGTAAAGCCCGGTGCATACTTCGTGTTTTGTGTTTTGTGTTTTAGTGTTTTGTGTTCTCCAGTTCATACTTTGTGCTTTTGTGTTTTGTGTTTTTGAATTGTGCTTTTGTGTTTTTGCAGTTTATGTTTCGTGTTTTTGTGTTTTCGTTTTTGTGCTTTTGTCTTTTGTGTTTTCCGGTTCATACTTCGTCTTTTGTGCTTTTGTGGTTTGGTTGTGTTTTGGATGCGTTTTCGAAACATAGACAATGTTCATCTTTTCAAAATGCGTTTTTGGGTTTAGCCAATCAAAATTGCGTTTTGTTCTTATCAATTTTTTTCTAAAATACTATGTAAGGCAGATAGACGAAAATTTTTATTTTTTCCGAGTTTTACCCTTCATCGAGTTTTTAAAGTATTTTTATACAGTGAAACTTTTTTTAAATTAAATAATTTATTAATAAACTTTTTGATTAAAATTTAAAAATATGACGTCCGACTGATTAATAAATAAAACAGTGTCCAAACAAATATTTTTCAAGTATAGGGTTCATTAGATTACATTTGACTGGTTAATCTTATTACAAGATAAGATACGTGACGTGTGTTTTGTGCTTATGTGCTTTTGAGTATAAACTAGATAGTGCTAACTGCTAAGCACAAAAGCACAAAAACACAAAAGCACTTTGAAAAGCACAAAACACAAATGTTCAACATGATTCCAAAAACACAAAATTTTTGTGTCTGAAAACACAAGATCAAAAGCACAAAACACAAAGAGCAAAAGCACAGGCAAAAACACAACTTTCGAACATTCACAGAAAAGCACAAAACACTGGGTGAAAACACAAAGCACAAAACACTAAAACACAAAACACGAAGTATGAACCGGGCTTAATAATCACGCCACCTGTTGATCCTAGACATTATTGGCGTGACATTATTCATAATTTTGCCCGGCAACGGACATGCGACTGTACAAGCATGAATCGAGTATCGACACTAACCTCAGTGTATGTATGTTGAAAATCTCTACATTTCTATCACTTGAGATCACTATTGGGATTTTAGATTATAAATCAATTGATAAACTTTCTTGGTACATAATTGGTTTAGGCTAACTGTTCCACCCGTCGGCTAGAAACACTGGCAAAGGTCGTCCGACCAAGACTACATAATAGAGTCTCACTCTGTGTAGAAATATCTATATATGTATATCTTGTATATAGAGTGAGACGCTATTATGCACTCTTGGTCAGACCTATATTCCTCGTTTCCGGCAGTGTCCAAGATGTGTAGTAGACATGGTTCTCCGTCGACAACCACTTGCTTCCGAAAACTGTCTTCTGAAAACAAGTGTGCATTTTAGACCACACTCATACTCACTCATTCCTGTTATGTACTCTTGCTTCCTCAGATATATACGATCAATATTTGACGTGATTTCTTCGTTACAGATAGCCGTTAGATATGAATCGACCCAAAAATGTTAGCGAGTGTCAACTTAGAGCTACCCTAAGCTTTGAGGTCTCAATTAAGAGCTAGGCTTGAGGTCCACGGGTGCAAAAATTATGCAAATCGGTGCAGTAAACTTCTTTTTCCAAATTGTGGGGAAGAATAACAGAAAAGACCGCAGCTTAGCGTTGTTTTGGTGTGGTAACTGCATCAAATCAAAACCAGTTCTGATGCAGTTTTGATTTTTGAGGCATTAAATCAAATCAAATCAAATCAATCAATTTTCGAAAGGTCCAAATCAAATAAAATCAATTGATTTTTGAGAAACCCACATCAAATCAATCGAATCAATTGCTTTTTGAGAGGGGCCACATCAAATCAAATCAAATCAAATTATTTTTGAGAAGTCCACATCAAATTAAATCAAAACTGAAAAAAGTAGTTATGTTCTTGATGCAGTTCTGATGCAGTTTTGATGTAGTTTTGATGCAGCGTGGAAAATTCATCCCAGATTTGTAGTCTGCATAATTTTAGTTGAAGAGCGCAAGAAAACATAACAACATATGTAATTTACACTTGTTACATAGGTATCGGTGCCCAGTGCCCACCCCTGGTAAATGGCATGTTCAAGCCGTGTTTTGTTTCAAACCGTGTTATAGGAATATAAATAGGTAACTCTATTAATCCGGCAAAAGTCCCTTAGCACTTTAGCAGTAACGTAGCCACTAGCCGCATTCTCGAAAGAGGGTGGCCTAAGCAAAGCCTAAGCCTAAACCAAGATATGTACGTATATGGGGGTCTTGGGGGTCATGATGCCCAGATTTGAAACTGCGGAACAAGCCCCCTCAGATTTGACCCATCGGGACAAGCCCCTTGTGCTGAGGCTGAACAGTTCGCTGTAAAATGCTAGAAAATGAGGGAAAAGCAGAAAAATTGTAAAAAAACAGCAAAATTTTAAAATTTTGCAACAATTGACCGTTTTTCAGGCAAAAAATGATAGTTTGTGTTTTGCGTGAGTTCACGTGACCCAAACGTCGGGGCAAGCCCCTCACACCCAAAAATGTGAAAACTGCGGGACAAGCCCCCCCCTCTGCCAGATCGAGACCCCGTGTACATGTATGGGCGTAGCCAGGAGAAAATGCGTGCGGGTAAATTTTTTCGGCCGAACCACAAAAACCAAAAGAGGGACCCTTATTGACAATTTTATCAGGTTCGATTCGAACAAAAGTGTGGGGTTTGGACCGCGCAATCACTCCCTGTCCCTGGCTATGCTTGGCCCTTAGCGACAACCAAACGGGTAACCTCAGTCATTAACCTCTAACCCTTTGAAGATGTTTGAAAAAAATCCTAAGTCAAGAAGTGGACCCGTTTAATAATTCTTGTGAAATTAAGAAACAAGCCTACAGTTTACAGTTACCCTGCTGTTGTAGCCACAAAACGCTTGCTCTATTTGTGTTAATGCTGAGGAACAGAATTATTTAGCATTCTGTAGCCTAATGTCACCTAGTAACTTCCTTAATCCAATTATTGCCTATGACTTGAGCAGTTGTTTCAATGGTAAAATAACTGAAATTTGGCTGACTCAAGAAATTTGCAGTGCAGTTTTTGAAATTTCGTCTTCGTTTTTCGTTCGTTCAGATTCGTTTTTCGTTTCAAATAAAACAATCCGGATTGTCCAGCTCGCGCATGCATTAGGGATGTTTTCAGTTAACTGCTAACTGATTCGTTTTCAGTTAAAGTTAAGCAGTTACAGTTAACTGATAATAACTGATAACTGAACTGCTCTGATTTTGAAAAGCAGTTAAAAACTGATAACTTAACTGCACAATTCCTAAAAGCAGTTAACTTAACTGTAACTGAACTGCTTCGGTTGTAAAAAACTGATTGAAATCAGTTAACTGATATTCTTTTCAGTTACATGCAATAACTGAAAATCATTTTCAGTTATGCGTCGAAACATGCATAAAATCCTTTGTGGCGTTCTGCTTGTTTACTTTTTGCAATGATTTTCAAGTTTTTGTCTGTAGAATTGTCGCTAAAAGCATTGAAAGGACAAAACGCCAATTAAATGAATGATCAGACTTGAATTTCCAGTTTAGAACCACTTAAGGTTCTGCCTGTTATTTTATTTGATTCATTGTTTTATGTTTTATTCTATTCTGGGCATTGCTTTGCACCCATTCTTCCAAGAGTTCGTGTCATTTACAGTTGCAACTTGGCAGTTGTTACAGAAGTTTAAAGTTTTCGCTTTGAAATAAATGTTTGATCCCATGTTGACAAGAGGTTTTTTGTTTTGAGTAGATTCAAATATTAGTAATTAAATTGTTAATAATTAGAAGTTAATTAAGTTATAATTTAGTAGAAACTACGTGAAAAAATATCGGGATAAGCGGAAAAAGAAACCAGCATTTTAAAGAAATAACTGAAAATATTTTCAGTTAAAGTTATCAGTTACAGTTAAGTTAACTTAACCGTAACTGAACTGATTAAAATTTTGCAAAATTAACTGATAACTGAACTGATCTATTTTTAACCTAATCAGTTAACTGATTAACTGAACTGATTAAGATTTCGATAACTGAAAACATCCCTAGCATGCATGTCGCCTTTTACTATGCCGCTGTGTCAAGTTTTTGTCAAATAGGCCATAGGAGGTCTGCCTTGGGTCTGTACTAAGTGAGAGCTACTTTTTATAAATTTGTTAAGCTGTTTTGGCTGTCACATGTGGTGGTAACTATCTTTAGTTTTATTGGCTAGTTACACTGGTTGCATCAAAACCGCATCAAATCAAAAAGCTTTCGAACATTTCTCAATCAAATAAATTGGTTTTTGAGAAGCCCACATCAAATCAAATCAAATCATTTGATTTTTGGCAAGTCCACATCAAATCAAATCAAATCAATAGGTTTTTGAAAAGCCCACATCAAATCAAATCAATGCAATTGAAAATTGGTCGCATCAAAACAACCCTACCTACAGTACCCCACATCGTTAGTGATTAAGCTAACGGTACTTTTTCCTGCACCAAACAGCAATTTTATTCAATAAACAATACTATGAATAACAATAATAACTTTTATAGGTTTCTACAATGTACCTACATGGTTACTTATAATACAGGCCAAATAATACGCCGTAAATATTCAACGTGAAGCAAACACTAACAAAACATTTGTAAGACAAACCTGTGGAATCTAATTCAAATCTGAAAATAGGCGACAGTATTGAGGACTTGCACTTTCTAAAGTACGGTTTTTGGGCAGATACAAAAAAATCCAAATTTATAATTTTTTAAATTCATAGTGAAAGTCAATTGAAGGCCTCACAGCCGTGGCTAGGCTATCAGTTTATTCCGTGTTATTACCGACAGTCTCAAGTTCGTGTATATTTGTGTCTGGAATATATTTTCAGAATTGTCCGTGGCAGGTGCCCAAACCTTAAAAACTAAAAAGTATAAAAAATAAGCTTGAAGATGGTGGATTTTCACTGTTAAGATGTTGGTTTCTGGGTAGGACTTTTTTATTATTTTCATTAGGATAGTGGAACTATTGGGAGTTATTGAAAATAGAGTTTCAAGTAGCAATCTTTTTTCAGAACGGAGCCAACGGTTTAATGAAACAGACAACCTCTGAAAAGCCAATTGGACCTAGTCATGAATTTCACAATGTGAAAACTAAAGAGCTAAAAAAGATGCAAAACTATTTCGCAAAATGTTCGGATTAGTACACGACCGCACCTGTTTCGACCCTACCCTGGTGACGTGCCCTTATGCTCATGAAAGGGAATGGATGGAATGAATATGTTGATGCTAAAGGACGAGCTTCATTCTTCGCGAAAAGTGACCAAAGTTGGCCGGAAAATGACGAACAAAATTTTTTCAATTTTTTTAAAAATTGGTTTAGAACCTTATTTCAAGGCAAAAATTTGAACAATTTACAAAAAAAATTTTACAAAAAATTTTTGTTCGTCACTTTCCGGCCCCCGTTCGTCACATTTCGCAAAGCTTAGTCACCTTTTGCCGACGATCGTGTTTGATTTTGAAAATTTGTGTCAAACACAAGTTTTTTGCTTTAGGGCATTTAAATAGACATTCAGAAACCAAAAACTCAAAACTTTTTGTTCGTCACTTTCCGGCCAACGTTCGTCACTTTTCGCAAAGAAAGAAGCCCGTCGTACACCGACGAACAACATTTTTATGCACAGTACTGTAAGTTTAGAAGTAAATTAAGTTGTTAAATCAACTTCTTTCTAACATCAGTTTCATTCCGTAAATTGAACTCACACATTCTGGAAAAATTCTGTTGTCAATTGACCCTTTCCGGCAGCTTCATCTAAAAAACAGACCTGTAACAATTAACTGTAAATAATCAAATCTTTTACTCCAGATCTAAGTCACTTTAAAGTGCAGTTATTGTGACTGTTTTGCAATGTCTGTTCTTACCTTTTTTTGAAAATGTATCATCACGGCAACATATCACAATTATTACCTTTAAATGTTTGTAGCAATAAGTGGCGTTTTGAGTTGAAAAACTCATAACTAAGAAATTGCTTATTGCAGCTCTTGAATTTTGAATTTTGAATCAATATAATCATAAACAATGGCGGCGTTTAATGTTTCCTCTGGAACACTGACACTCAGCGTCAGGCTTCAGTATGTAACGACTCCTAGTCCTAACTAATGAGAATGTGTTGTAACAATTTGTTTTGAGAGAAAACTATTGTCATTCTTTTGTATACACATTTTGGAGTAAGATAATTAATTGCTGCACAACAGGTTTTAGCTAACCCACTGGTCTGGTCAGCTTACTTAAAAGTAATGCTTGATACTTACTGAAGGTTTTGCCGCAGATTGGGCTAGTTCTCATAAGCTGGAAAAAAATTGGGAGTTGACTTCTAAACTTCTCATTGGCTCAGTGGTTTTTTAACTTCTGGGCTTCACATTTTAACTTTCTTCTACCACTACTTAAAACCCACAAAAGCAGCCTTGATTTACAGAACACATGCTTACTCAGCAAGATTAAGCTTACCGCCAATAACGACGATTTTGTAATCTGTGATAACGGCCTCGGTGGAAGGATTAGCCAGCCCCATCGCGTCATGCACTATGCAAGCTGGGTGCAACAATTCATGTGTCATACACTGCACTACAATCACAAAACACTATGACTAACTGACGCTCTGCGTTTACTTCCAATTTAAGATAAAAATGTATTTACTTTTTTGCTGTAACAGTTTGCAAAAAACGCGTTATTGTTGTGCATGCAAATTTATGTAATATATACTGTTGGTATTTATAAACTAGACAAACAAGTTAGGTCCGAAAAGGGGCTAGATTCCTTTGCCGCTCTTTTTCCTTAAGTAGAAAACGGCAGTTTTCCCGTTAACTAGTTTTTTCTTAATGAATAAAATAATTTGCAATAAAGTAACCTTTAGCTTGACAATTGGCAATCTTTCAAATTAGTTGCAACAAAAACTTCGTCAAAATTAGCACACCAAACAATGCCATACTTGACCCTTCAATCTCCAGAGCATCTCGCTCCAGGCAGCCTCATTATGACACCTTCTAGTTTTTTGACCATTGCTCGAGTTACGTTCATCGCAGAGAAATCGCAAAACCATCATTCGATAGAGAAATATATAATTAACAAAACATGTTAGTCGATTAAGGGTGTAGGATGCACCGTTTTTTAGTTATAAGCGCTCAACGTTGAGAATTTGTGAGAAAATTGCGCCCGTTTTGTCTTATTGGTGATCCGGGTTTTGCTTCACGTACATAAGTCCCTAACATACCTGAACCTGATGCACTAAACTTGTAATAATAATAAAAAATCCAAATAATAACGGCGACCATACAGTCTAAATATGTACGCGGTGTCACCTTGCATATGGCAATTGCAATTGGCGGGTTGGGTGAATCAAGGTGGGGCACTTACGGTGGGTGGGTGGCTCATGGAGCAAAAAACAATAAAAGTCAATGCTTTTCTCAGCACACTCCCCTCCCGGCAAATGTTCATAGACAACATCGCACAGATCGGAGCACATCATCAATTAACCGAAAATATAACTAAGTCAATAAGTCAACAAACCCAGTAGTTTCAGTAGTAACTATTCAGTTATATATACATATATATACAGTCCTGGCCTCAAATAGTGAACTTCGTGCGTGCGTGTGCGAGTGACTTCGAGTGTTCGTGCGAGTATCGTGTGGAAAAATTTTCGAGTGAGATCAACCTAGGGTCACTGCTCTTAGCATACGGGTAAATACATACGTGCTTAAGAACTTAGCTTGCAGGCTACGTACTTACGTATATGTGCTAGGTCAAAAGGTTAGCAAAGGTCACAAAACTCTACTCGGACCTCAACAAATTAATATTAATTCTTCGGATATTCTCAATGAATGCAGTAAAAAAGTTATAGAATATGGTTGGAATATCGATGGTTTAGACAGTTTCCCTTTCATTCATATTTTACCAAAATTTCATAAGGAACCTATTGCTTTTAGAACAATTATTGCAAGTCATAAATCTGTAAATAAAAATTTATCCAATGGCATAGGATTTGCACTACAAATTAATATTAAATCGACTTAAACTTTACTCTAAAGCTATATATGTAAATACTAAATTTAAAGTTAATAGTTTCTGGATTATAGATAGATCATCAATTATTATAGATACTATTTCTTCAATTAATCAGAGAAAAAGTGCCCATGACATTTCTACTTTTGATTTTGGTAAATTATATACAAGTGTTCCTCATCATCTAATAATTGATTCTCTATTGAAATTGAATTAATTAGCTTCTGCCACCAATAAAAATAGACAAATAATAGTTTATAAAAATGGAGCTAAAATTAATAATAAAAATGGAGCTAATAAAATAAAAAAAAAGCTAATTCATCCAAAAAAAGGAAATTTATTATCTCATGAAAACTTAATAGGTAACATAAATTGGCTAATTAATAATATTTATTTCACTTGTGGTAACGCGGTGTTTAAACAAATTCAAGGTATTCCAATGGGAACAGACTGTGCTTCAATTTTAGTTAATTTAATTTTATATTATTATGAATTTTCTTTTATTAAAAAGTAACTTCTAAAACACGAATTTATTAATTTAATAAAATTAAGATATACTTTTCGATATATTGATGACATTACTATCATCAATGACTTTGGTCCTTTTAAATCGTTATATAAAAACATATATCCGTCAGCTTTGACACTAGATGAAAAAATCTGTCTTCTCTTCATGCTAACGTTTTAAATATTAGTATTAATATTTCAGATAATCAATTCAATTGTTCAGTTTATGATAAAACAGAAAAATCTAACTTTAAAGTAGTCAAATTTCCTAATTTGAATGGGAGCTTTTCTACCAGAGTAGCTTTTACATACATAGTATTTATAAAAATAAATTATTCAGATATTTAACTATTTGCACCGAATTAAAAAGTTTTGTGAATAAAACATCAAGTCTAGTTAAAATTTTAATTAATAAAAATTACAGTAAAAGGAAATTAAAAGAACATTTCCTTTTATTTTGTCATAAACATCAAAAACTTAAAAAAAAATTGCTAAAAATATGAAGATATATGGAAAACTATAATTTAATGATTGTTTTTTTGTTTTTTTTGTTTCACTTGTATCATTCACCTAGAAATAAGGCGGTGCGACGAAACCAATTTTTTGTGATATTTTTGGCTGTTTTTATTTTTTATAAAAACTATTAAAAGCATGTCCTGCACTGTGGTGATAGCACTGCTGATGAGTCGCCTATCATCCAGTGTACGGTCCAGGAGAACCACAATGCACAACTAACTGTATTTAAGTTTAACATTATTAGCCACATTGCATGCTTGTTTTCTTCTTACATTGGTTTCATAATTTTTTATATATATGCATCTATCTTTTACTTTTAGCTTTGGATTTTGCTATTTTTGATCCCGATGTCTGGAAGCGAATCTTATGAGTCGGTGCCCGAAACTGATCGACGGAGTAATAACAGCAATGGCACAGTCTTCGAAACAGTGGTCAAACGTAGGTTGATTAATCAGTTTTATGACTTTTCTTCTAAATTAGTTGATTTTCTTAAACTATTGGTTTAGCTCAGTTAAAATTTCAAACCTGCAGCACAGCAAGTTTGTGTTTTGCTGAAATTTCAGCTGAACTAAACCAATGGTTTAAGAAATCCACAAAATTTGTAACGACTCATTTGGTATTTCGTACTTTAATTAGGTATCTGCAAATCATGCCAAACCATCTTTGTGAAATCCACCCTAAAAGTTTTCTACTTACAAGACGTACTTGTTTTACATTTTATTGAAGTTTCCTGACCAAAAGTTGCTGAACTCTTACATGAGAGCTGAGGCTAGGCGATGGATGTACCAAGATTTTTTCTAGGTAACTGGGGTCGATTCATAATTAACAATCTGTCCGTTCATCTGGCAAACTCACTACAACCACAACCCTCATAACGAATAAATTGCAGGTACTTAGGTAGGTACTCGGCAGCATGAGTTTCTTTGTGAATTTTCCTGCTGACCGGACATTCGGCTGTAGGTATGAATCGACCCTGAATGGGTATTTGCCGCTGTGTTCAGTAATTTTTGGTCACATTCAAGCACAGCAATAAATAAACGACAACAAATGCTACAATACAGTCAGTCATTGTCAATAACAGTTGCTGCTATAGAATACAGCACTTTGACTTTTCGGTTTTTCGGCGTTTGTTTCGTTTTTCTTTACTCAGTCTTTCTCGCTGAAAACACAATGGTTAAGTTTTCAACCCTACAAATTTACAGCTCAGACACTTCATCAAACAGAAGTGGTAACATTGTATAATTGGTTTTGATAAGCAGTAGCATAGGATAATACTCATATTCACGGTCGTTGTTCGTTCAGCCGGTAAATTTGGCAAATAATCACGCCACTAATAGTGCTACAAGATTTATAAGATTAGTTACATATGTTTTCTCAAACTAGAAATAAAGGCAAAAGAGTCTGACGAAATTGAGTGACTTTACATTTAGCGTCAGTGCTCAAGCCATGGGCAAAATTTTAAGAAAATGGATCACAGAGGTTGAGATACGACATTAGGTTTTCGAATCATGTAAAAATCAACTTTATCAGTAGGTATTATCAAAAATTTCGAGTGAAGGGACGCTTTGTGACTGCAAAAAACTGTCGCGCCTATGATTTACACGTAAAATCGAATTTTGAAGAGCCCCTAGTAAAAACTGGCAAAGGCATTGGTTTCAGTTTGTTATATCTGCGATGTGCCTTTACTAGGGCTATATTGTGTGCAAATTTGAAGTCAGAGAAGTTAAAGATTTCACTTATACAAGTAGCCCCCTCTTTAACTTTAACTTTAACTCTTTAGCTTTAACTTTCTATAGCCGCACCTTTTTTCTGATTTCCCTGACGAGCTGGTAGAAGGCGTCGTCGACCCCCATGCGCGTCTTGGCCGAGGTCTGGACCGTGGGGATCCCGGCCGCCTTAAATACCTCCGCCGCCGCCTCCAGCTCGATCGCTCGCGTCCCCAGATCGCACTTGTTCGCAACCACTAAAACACAACAATTCCCATTCGCAAAACGTGCGTAAGGGGGTGGGCTACCCACTACCCAGGTCAAAAATAAAAGTTCTCTAAATTTGCATATTTTCACATACGTTACTCCCCCAAGGCACCCCAACCTCAGATAAGAACAATTAAAGCTTGAAGGTGCACTTTTGGTTCAGTGCGTTTGTCAGTGTTATTTACATATGCAAAAGTACGCCAAAAAGCCTAAAAGTAGCCCTTATTTGGACAGTTCTAGCACAAACCACATCAGCGAATCAGGCTGAAACTTGGCATAGTTGTAACCCATATGTATGCGCAAAATTGTATGATCCGGATTTTTGATATGTTTTTCAAATCTAAAATCGAGGGCAAAATGTGAAAAAAACGGCCGTTATTTGGGCCCGCCAAATTTGAGTGATTTGGCGTCACTGCTCAGGCCATGGGCAAAAATTTTAAAAAGTGGATCATAGAGGTTGAGATATGACGTTAGGCTATCGAATCATGTGAAAATTAGCTTCGTCACTGTTAACAAAATTTCGAGTAAAGGAACGCTTTGTGACCACAAAAAACTTTTCGCGCCTATGATTTACACGTAAAATTTAATTTTTCTCGTAAAAAATTGACAAAAGCATTGGGTCCAGTTTATTACATCTGCGATGCGCCTTCCCTGGGGCTACAGTGTGTGAAAATTTGAAGTGAATCGGAGAACCTAAAATTTTCGCTCATACAGGAAGCCCCTTTAAACTAAGTCGAACTCGTGATCGTATGAAACACTGAATTATTCATTACAATGGTCTAAAGGCTGATCCAAAATTGCTGAACCCTGAGACTAAAAGATACAGGCGACTTCGTAGAACAAATTGCAGGCGTCAAGAGTACAGCGAGTAGTCACAAAAATCACGCTACATGCTTTGTCGTAGGTTCAGTAATTGTTTATTGCAAAAGAACGTTTTGAACTGAGACCTACAACTGCTGTCTTTCCCCGTTAGTTCTTACTCCTGTAGTGTGAGTGTGACTTAGGGCCTATTCCTTTACCGGATTATAGGGTTAATTATAATCGGACGAAACGGCTTAAAAAGCTGAAAAATGCCATTCCAAAACTTCCGGATTAAACGGACTTAACTTTTAGCGTGCTGCTTTTTAATTGGACTAAACGGACTTAACTATGCACGCTAATGTTAAGCTCGCATGTTAAATTCGTTTAGTCCAGTGGTAGTTTTGGAATGGGGTCAGACTAAAATTAAGCCGCTGATTTATTTTAATTCGCTTAGTCCTTTTAACCCGATTTGCCATTCCAAAACCTCGGACTAAAATAAGTCCAGTCCGTTTAATCCGGTAAAGGAATTGGCCGTAAGCTATAAATATTGGGTCGGCATTAATCATTGCAGTTTACTTACAAACCATGGGCACGTCGTCGGAATCCTTGATCCGTTTGATCTAAAACAAGGTACAATTTATTTTACATAACCTACTAAAACTTGTTTCACACAAAGCCGCTTTTTGCGCCATGACGCGTTGCATGCAGCTTTAGAGCTGATGCTATTTTGAACCAATATTGCCCAAGTATTTTACGTGTGGGCACGCATGCTGTGGAGAATTATACGTGCCATAGGACGCGCGAAAGCATGCTTCATGCCCAAAATACAAAATCTGATAATGGTATTGAAATTGAAAATAATTTTAATCACCTGCTCAACATAATTGCTGATGTTGTCGTACGTTTTTGCTTCGTCCACAGCGAAAACCAGCAAAAAACCTTCTCCCGTTCGCATATACTGGTCGCGAAGGGCGCTGAAAGTAATGATGCTACTGTTATGGGTATAGTGACGGTGATACAATGGTTTTGTAGGTATATCTACAGTGTCCGCGCGTCGCACCTATACCTAAGTGAGGATATATGAGCTATAGTAGGACCTATTTTAGAAATGCTAGCGTCGTCCCACAGACGTGTGCCCATTAATTCGTAAATTAGAAAGATGAGCTGTTTTCGGGAATAATACCAGGGCCCGATTTCATAAACAATGAATCGCGATTCATTAGTAACTTTTATGCAACATAGAAAATGGAGTATAACTTGACCTTTTCTGAATGTTTCTGCTAGAAATTTTCTTGACAATGCGCCAATATATATGTTACTACACGTGTGGTTAAAATCTCATATTAGTAGCTTTATCCAGTGAAAAATATAGCTAATTTGAAGTCATTCAGTAGTTGTAAATATTAGTGACTTTTATCAATCCAATAATACTTACTAATATTTAGGACTAATGAATGGCGTTGACTGAGCTAGACTTTCGTCTGCCTCGACCAAACGTAACTAAAATTTACAAACACATTACCTATCTAACATATTGGTTGAATTTTTCCATCAGAAGCATTACGTTAACGCAAAGTTATAACCCATTTTCTAGTTTACATCAGTGTTACTTTTCTGATTCTTTTCGTAACGAAATCACATATTTAGTTTTCTCAAGTGGTGCAACTATTTTTTGTCAGACTTTAGTTTAACCCATCGGTTAGAAATGATGGCAAAGCCAGTTAGTCCGACCTGTACTCTTCTTGTCCGGCAGTGTCCAAAATATCCAGGAGGCATGTTTCCCCGTCGATAACCACTTGCTTTCGATAACTGTCTTCTGAAAAACGTGTCTTTAATTTTAAGGACACAGGGACAGAGACAAGTACAAATTTCGATCAGCTGCTGTGAAAAATTGAGAAAAGCGTTTCGAAGATTATAATATTATTATGTTCGATAAGATCAACAATCATGCGCCCATGTGGAGTGCTTTTTTTGCAATTTTGCTGCTAAAAGGACATACGGCCTTCAGTTAGTTGAATAGTGCTTTGGACTTTTAATATTAATTATTAAAATAACGGCAACACGCTGATAATTCGACTTGAAATCGTAGCGAGTAGCGACGGTACATCGTTACTGAGTTAGTTAGAAGTTACTTTATTCCTTCCTAGAGCCCTAGCTACATAGGTAATATAGATGTACATATATATGTACCTAAGTACACACAAAACATAATTGTGAGCAAAATAGCAGGTTTAAGGTGCAGTAGAAAATATAAAATTAGTAGTAAAACGAACCTATTGTTGGATCGTATCCCTCTACGAATCTGAAAGATGCAACGTCTTGTATATATGTATCATATCGCAGTGAAGCCAGTACCGGGTAGGGCAGATACAAAAATTCTTAATTTATCAGTTTTAAATCAATAGGTAGATACATAGTTCAATTCATTCAATTCAATGTGACTGCTTGACTCCGAACTTGCTATGACCCTATCCTGGTCCTCACAAAATGTTCATGTAAAAAACCTTTGGAAATTCTGCAAATAATTTTTTTTAATATTCAGATGTTGGAGTTTCCTGCGCAAATGAACTGTTTGAGTCCGAACGGAGTAGAAGGATAAGTTCTTAGTCCATTCGGAGCAAGTTCGATCATGTAAATATGTAATCTTATGTATTTTTATCATAAAAATTTCCCTGTGGATTCAGTTGTTTTAATTCCATCACTTTTGAACGCCTATTCTATTTCCAGTTTTTTTGTAAAATGAACTCACACATTCTGTATCAGTTGGATTGTCAATGCACTCTTTCCGACAGCTCCGTCTAAAAACAGTACATCAGTAAAACTTAATTCTCAGAAATCAGTCAGTCGCTAAAGTCTGACCAAAAAATTGCTGGACCCTGAGACTTAATGACACGTGATTTAAGAAAAGAACGAATTACAGTTGCAGGCATCAAGAGCACAGTGGGTAGTCACAAAAATCACGCCACCTGTTGTGTCTCAGGGTTCAGCAATTTTTGGTCAGAATTTAGTCAATAAGCACTTTACAGTACCATTACTGTCCCTTGACACGTTACGGTGTGACATAATAGTTTTTGATCGCTGCAGCTTACATATATCTTCTACTTTTTCCTGTTGTGCCACAGCACAACAGGTCTCTAATTTTGATTTCTGGCGGAATACACTGGGCTTGTAGTGCAATGTACGTCTGTGCGTTAGTTTGCTTTGCATATTAGAGCTACTGCGCGAGCGTCACATCATTGTCTAGTGCAAAAGTTACACTGTAAGCTGGAAAAATGTCAATGTGCGTTTGTTTAGTTCATATGTGTCACATAGTGCGCGTGTGTCACATTGCTGATAGTACCAACATTTGACCAGATAATTTTGTTGGCAGCATCTTATGTTATTTTTTCATAAAATTACAAAATAACTTCATTTATTCTGCAGAAAAGAGAAACAAAATAACAAAAGAAAGGCAAGATTATTCATGCGAACTGTAGTCATTTTTGGGCATGAAAGAATGAATACACTTCTCACTCATCAAAACAACCCATTCCTACATAATTTGTTGTTAGATAATTAAAACTCTTTCCAGTTTTTGCATAAACAACTTATTGTAAGATGGCATAAAAACGCATTGAACTTTTGCATACACATTTTTCAATAAGATAATTATCTGCTGCACAACAGGTTTTAGCTGACCTCTGGTCGGCTTACTTGAACATTATTCTTAATACTTACTGAAGGTTTTGCCGCAGGTTGGGCTTGTTGAATTCTGTTTGGGTAGGTATACCTACCACTGAAACAGAACTTCATCTCGTAATATAGAAAAAACGGACAGTCAAGATTCTTGTACTAAATTATCACAGTGCGAGTGCTTTGCGAATCCCAACCTAAGGCACGATTCATACGTATGTACTTACAGCCGCATTGTCCGGTTATCCGGCAAAATTATGAAACCCCACTAATAGTGTTGGGTATAAATTCAGATTGTGACGTAATTAGTTGCAATTTTGCCCGTTGAGCCGACATACGGTTGTACCTAAGCATGAATCGGCCCTACACACACACGCACACACTACACTACATACATACGCCCTCAGAACTTTAGAATTAGACAACACTGACGAGGCTCGATTCATACTTACAGCCGTACCTATGTCCTTTCAACCGGCAAAATTACGAAATAATCACGCTACCACAATTTAATCTTTCACACTGTGGGGACTGGCGTGCTTATTTCGCAACTTTGCCGGCTGAACGGACATATGTACGGCTGTAAGTATGAATCGAGCCTTAAGGTGTGAAATGAGCGTGGCTCAGCTTACCGCCAACAACCACGAGTTTGTAATCAGTGACAACGGCCCCGCTTGATGCTTTGGCCAGCCCCATGACGTCGCAGCACTGCGCACACTGTGGTGGCCGGGTCTATTCATGCGTCATGTACTGCACTGCAAACTGCATTGCACTAACAACGCACTGTGCTCTGCCCAAAACTGGTTGTCGCCAAAATAACTGACGCTCCGCATACTGTTCCTAATTAAGATGAAAATGTATTTGCTCTATTCGTTGTAACAGTTTGCAAAAAACGCGTTATTGTTGTGCATGAAAATTTACGTACCTATTATATACTGTTGGTATTTATAAATCATGGATATTATATTCTATTTCATATTGAGTGAAGTATAGATTTGAGTAACTTATGGTTGTTTATGGCCTGTTTGTGACATCGGGCTTGCGCGATGTGGGCTTGTCCGCTTGTGGTACCGGGGTCCAACTCAAATAGTACCTGCAAATCTGTCGTCGCCCGGTCAAAAACATCGACCGGGTAGCCACATTCGACCGATCGACTGATGTAGGCCGACATACACAAGTCCGGCAGGTAAAGCTAAGCCAAAATGACACTCAGGATTTGGATGAATCTGTTGCTGGTCACACTCACAAACACTAGTGGAAGGTAAATGCAGGCAGGGCTTATGTTGGATCTATGTTACCAAGAGTACATACTACATTATAATGGCATATGGGAAGCGTATGACACTTCCTATTGGCCAGCTTGGCAGCGCGGTAGATGCGTTGCATATAAGTGGCCAACAAGCTCTTCTGCTGAGTGAGAAGTGGTCAAATTGTGAGTACTGACTACTGAGTGTCAATATTCCAGAGGGAATATTTAACGCGGCCATTATTTGTGGATAAACTGATTTTTAAATCCCGCTTTTTGTACACATATACTGCTGATTCGCTCCAAAGCCTTACTGATTACAGATGAACTGGAGCTACTTATCAAAATCAGTAAACTCGTCTACTGAGTACTGAGTGAAACAAGCCCAATCTGCGGCAAAAGCATTCAGTAAGCATCAAGCATTTATTTTTAAGCACATTGGCCAGAGGCCATCGTAAACCTGTTGGGCCAGCTACAGCATTATTTTACTTACTTGATTTTTCTTCCACACAAAACATCTTCTTTAGCTATTTTAACAAAGTTTGTACAAAGTGCACAATAGATACGGGATCAAGACGTAAAATAAGTTATTGCTGCAACTAGTTAACCCTTTGACGACCAGAGGTTCTCCCTCTAGGCAGTCAAACTTTGACACCTTCCAGTTTTTGGCCATTGCTCAAACTACGTGCGTCGTAGAGAGCTCGCGAAACCACTATTCGATAGAGAATTCAATGGCGAACAAAACATAATGAGTGAATTAAGTGTCTAGGACGCACCGTTTTTGCGTTATAAGCGCTCAAAGTTGAAAGTTTGTGCAAATTTTGCGACATCGCTCAGGCATAATGTACCTCACCCTAGAGTATTAACACAGCAACCGTGCGCCTATCATAGTTGACTGCTAAAAATAAACTACAATATCCGCTGTATCTGATGCACAAAAAAGTCGACTGCCAGAGTTGCGATCGAACATCATAATGAGGCTATAAAAAATACAACTTTTGCGATGGAAAAAAGTCAAATTTTCACACTGCTTAATCAAGCATAGGTTTTGTTGTGCGGCAGCAGGACTAAAATTGGGCCACCAAATGCAAAGATCTGCAATTTCTGAAAAAACAGTTCCAAGATCAGTTGACTAGAATACGCTAGCCAAGCTTTACAACCCCAGATTGGGCATTCACCCGGCGGGGTACCTGAGGTTCCCAGTGCGCATCAAAGGGTTAACAGCAAATCGACTTAGCGAATATTGTGTGAAATGCAAAAAAAGTTGCCTCCGGCTGGGCTCGATCCAGCAAACTTTTGGTTAAGAAACCAATGCGCTAGTACTCTGCGCCACGGAGACCACAGAGCAAGATCGTTTAGTTGTCGTTGAATATTTTAGGTACGAGAATTTTAACGCTGTGAACCTGGGCCAACCTTTCACAAAATTTTCCAGTCCTAAGTCCTAAATTTTACGATTTTGCAAAAAAGGATTTATGTGCCGTGTTATATAACTGTTTTTGGAACTTGATTAGTATATTTATTGTTATCAATTTGCTTAGGATATTTTATATCCTATTAATAATATCCTAATGTACTTTTAGTGAAGTCTCGGGACTCTGTGATCTATGTGGTCGAGTGGTTAGCTTGATAGATTCTCAACCATGAGGTCATAGGTTCGATTCTAAGTTGATAACTTTTTGGCAGTCTTTTGCATTTCGAATTACTTCTCAACAGTAGCCCCGATATCAACAACACAGTGAAACTACAAGGCATTTTAGTGTGACAGATGCACATCTACGATAGAAGATGTGTAAAACACACTCCGCACATAAACACTTTAACGCTAGAACAGTGTTAAAGATACCAGAATCAAAATTAAAGACCTGTTGGGCTGTGGCCCAACAGGAAAAATACTATTTTATGAAGCCGGAGCGTCAATACTTCACAGGAAAAATTGAGCGCCTGCCGTAATTTTTAAGAAAAGAAAGTTTATTTTACCGTCGTTAATAGATTTGCGGATGAGTTGTGAGAAAAATTATTTTACTCACTTGAGTTTGATTTTGCAAAAATATACAAAGCGTGCTGGTCCGAGGATCGAACCCTGGATCTATCGCACCCTGAGCGAGAATCAATCCACTAGGCTACCGAGCCTCACTGTTTATTATTAGAAATTAGGCATGACACGATCTAATATCAGTTAGTGTATAAAATTACAGCCTATTGATTGTAAGTAAAATAATATTTCGTCGCATTTTGCAGTCGGAAACGCAAAAAATCTATTATTATTATTATTTTAGAATAATAGGAATAAGTACAAAGGCTTTACGTAAGTCATATTGAACTTTGAAGTTCTTCAATACCAAGAATTTTAGAATCAATCCTTTCAAGCCCGGTTGGCTCAGATAGTAGATTGTCTTGTATCTACTGAGCATCTGATACAAATCAGAAGGTCGGTGATTCGAATCACCCCGGCTGACTGTTTTGCTTTCGCGAAGTCCTGCTTTCTGTCTTGCAAGATCGCACTTGCAAAGTGAGAGCGACGAGCGACCTCCCTACCCAACCAGTGTAATTTCTACCTACCAGAAATTACATAGAAATTTGAGATTCTGAATATAGTATATACGCGGCCCCTGAGGGGGCCGCGTAAAAAGAGACTCAAATAAAGCCCTACCCAAATGGGTGCCCCAGCGTATCTGATGGGCTGACGGGGGTACCCATTTGGGTAGGCAATCGTTTGGGTAGGGGTACTCATTTGGGTCCCTTTTTGGGTGTTATTGTGCAACGCATCTACCGCGCTGCCAAGCTGGCCAATGGGAAGAGTGTCATAAACACCCCATTATGCACACTTGATGTTACCTTACTGTTGAATCCCGATTTGAATCGCTAATGGTCCTTAGAACAGATGCAACCTTTTTCTGCGGCACTAGTTGCTAGAAGAGCTCTCTAAAGGCTCAAGTGTCAGAAGTTATTACAAGAACGCACTATTTACTATCAAATCAATGTATATTGTATGGTTTACTGAAAAACAACTACTCGTGCTATCCTTGCAGCGAAAAAATCCGATCTGACCGGATTGCGATTTCTATACTTCTAATTGCTCCAACTCACTGACAACAGACAACCACTAAAATTGTTTTATTTTATTTGCTTTCAATAACAATTAAACACCATTAAAGCAAAAACAGACTAAAACCAACATATGTAATTGCATAAACAATTATCATAAAGTATTTATCACATCACAAAGATAGTTATGTACATCCAATGAGTCACATTTTTTACATTTGTGAGTTGTTAAACAAAAATGACCGGGTTCACAAAAAAGTTCAGCCAGGATTTTTACCATTTTTTTTGAATTGATAGTTGTCAGCAATATTCAAATTTTTTCTTACGGGCAACAAGGACACAACATATATATTAACTAAAGCTTAAAAGCCCGGTTATACTCGTCATTGTCCTTATTCCTATCGCTTTGTCCTCAAGCAATTCCGTTGAAATGTGGCATTTTTCAGCATAACCACAAAAATCAAGACTGGTGTGCATGGAAAAAATTTGCCAAAACCATCGGACCCATTTTTCACAGCATCTGACCAAAATTCGTCCTTGTCCCTGTGTCCTTAAGGACAAGCAAAGCTTTATTCATCCCCCCTCTCCCACAGCTGAAACTGCAGACAGCATTGGGCATAGCAGTATCCAAGGAACAGCACATGGAATGCATTGAATTGCAGTTTGGGCAATTCCGTGAACACAAATCGCCACACAAACACCATGCCGGTACCGGGGGGGCCTAGGAAGAACCAAATGGAAAAAATGCCTAGGGCCACGCAGGGAACATGAGAGGCGGCCACCAGGCGGCGAAAAGCGGGGGCGCTGAGACGGCCTGGCGCCGAGCGCTGAAACCAGGGCTGGCGGTAGAGCCATTTTCCCACGGACTCTAGGTAGATCTCCAGTAGGTTGAGCAGAATCCAGACCAGGTAGGAATAGGTGGGCGTGTGCCAGAGCCAGACGAAGCCGAAACAGGCTACCGTGCCCACCAGTCTAAAAAGTAAAAACGTACGTGTAACGGGCTCAAAATTCTGGGGGGCCTCTCCGGTCAAATTTTGGGGATCCTCCCTCCCTGATGGACCAAACATACCCTAAATTTTGCAAAAATTTGTAAAATTTTCTCAAAAAGCGCCATTTTTGCTAAATTTTGTCCAAATTTTCGGGACCCTCCCCCCGGCCCCTCGATTTTGATTGGGATCCCCCATCCCCCCCTCATACACGTATGAGTCTAAACCAAGAGTTAAAATAGAGTTTTTGGGTTTGGCTCACAGTTTAACACGGGGGGAGAGGGTTTGGGGAGGGGGTTAAGGACCCCCCAGACTTTTGATTTTGGTTTAAGAATTAAAATTTTGCAACCAAATGCAAATCACACGTTCTACAAAGTTTCATTAACTTTTGTCAATTTATATACTGAGTTACTGAGGGGTATTTATTTTTTGTTTGTTTTTTTTTTGGTGTTTTTTTTTTTTTTTTTTTTTTTTTGTTTTTTTTTTTTTTTTTTTTTTGTGTGTGTTTTTTTTTTTTTTTTGTTTGATGGTGGTGTTTTGTTTGTAGATTTTGTTTTTTTTTTTTTTTTTTTTTTTTTGTTTTTTTTTTTTTTTGGTGTCTTTATTTTGAAATAGTTAAAATAAGTGTAGTAGGGGCGGGTTCCTTTTAACATACTGTTGAATACAAAGGATAGAGGGGTGACAGGACCAACCCCCGCTTACGACGACCAAAAAAAAGACATAAGGGTTACTCGTGAATATGGCCAAAAGGTAAAAACGAACGATCTCCATTTAAAAAATGAAGTTTGGAAAAAATGATTCAGTAAAAATCCCGGAGCAGCCCCGAAACTCCGGGGTGTCGTCTAGTGAACTGTATCATCGAAAAGAAGGGAGAGGGAGACGGGAGGAAAACAGCGGGTGGCCGGTCTCCCGGACGTACAAAAAAAGACAAATTACAAAAGAGGAAAAAGAATAAGGTAAAAGTAACAGAAAATTGCTACTACATTGCACAACTTCCGTATTTTTTTCTTTGAAATACAGATTTACTATAAAAAAAAGATAATTATATGCCCCGCCCTGCACGTTGTGCGGATCGTAAGAAAAAAAAAGAAAACAAAAAAAAAAACAAATTTTCCCATTTTACCCCCCAAATCTTTTCTTAAAACTCAGTACGACCTGAAAAGGGAAAAAATTAAATGTCGCACGCAAAAAGGGGAAATAAAAAGGAAAATAGCATTGGCCGTTTTGAAAAAAAAACCCTGGTACTGAAGTTAATCTTGTTAATCTAATCCAGTTAATATAATTTCTAAAAAAGTCCTTGGCAGTACTTGGAAGTTGGAACAAAGTTTTTAACATTTAAATTATCCTTTATTCCAAAACAGGTCTGTTTTTATAAGCTCAAGTAGTAGTTAAATTAGTGTTATTAATCTAAATAAACTTAAATAATCCAATCTTACGAACTTAATCTTACTTTGAGAATGTTGTAAAGTGCGGTGCAGCCAATGGAACGAATATTTCTTGTTTCAAAAAAGCATACAGACCTCGGTCAAAGTATCGCCACATATTGGAATATAGGGCAACCCGAGAAATACAGATGGGGGGCCAAGGGGGGTCCATTCCATCCAGGCGGGCAAACACAGTTGGCAAACCAAAGATGAACATGTACTTGACCTGAAAATAGGGCAAAAAAGTTAAACCATTTGCATTTATTAAGTTGAAGTCAAAGTAAGCCGAAAATCAATGACTTTTAACTGTTTAAAATAACTATAATTTGAAGTTAAAGTATGGTTGTTTTAAATTAAAGTTAAAGTTTGAGTTTGATTCCTAACTATTTTAGTTCAAGCTAAAGTTACAGTTTAAGCACAAAAAGTTAAACCAATTGCATTTAAAACGCTCAGGTGGTAATTTACTGTAAGTTAAAGTTGAAGTTAAAGCCGAAAATCAATGATTTTTAACTTTTTAAAACAACTTTAATTTCCGAAGTTAAAGTATGGTTGTTTTAATTTAAGTTAAAGTTAAAGTTTAGCTTTTTTGCCCTACCTGAAAATACTGGCCAGCCAAATATCCCACGGCAGCCAGAACGGGCAGAGGAACCCTCCTCAGCAGCAGAAAGTCAGAAAACATAGCATTAAAGTAGAGAAAGTATAGCACGGCTTCACAGCACACAGCCCAACAGAACACACGTAGGGCGAGCCAAAGAATGGGGGTCAGAGGTCGCGCCGATAGGGGGGGTCGTGTGGCCTTTTGGCCTAGATACTGGGGGTAGGGCACGATCAGGGACACGGAATAGGGGGGGTAGAAGGCGTAGCAGAGCAGGTGATAGAGCTGGGAGGGCAGGCTGTGGCGGTGGTAGGGGGGCGGGGGTAGTTCGGGCGGGCAGGTGAGGGGGTCACGGACGCGCACCATGTACTGACAGAAGCTGATGTATTGGATCAGTTTGTAGGCGATCAGTACTTCGGACGAGTACAACAGGAACATGTCAACGCTCTCCGAGAGATAGGCGTTGGCTGAAATCACCACGACAGAGTCTTCAACACATCTACATGTAACGGGGTCAATATTTTTTTTGGGGGGGGGGGTCTCTCCGGCTAAATTTCGGCGACTCTCGTCCCCCCCCGGAAAAATTTTCCCAAAAAAGTGCCATGTTTATTAAATTTTGCCCCAATTTTCAGGACCCTCCCCCCCGGCCCCTCAATTCTGGGGGTGTCTCCTTATACACGTATGGTTCAACAATAGGACTGACTTGTTCTAGCTAGGCGTTTAAAGGTGTCAGAGAGGGGGATGTAGGAAAGGGGAAGGGGTCCCCCTAAACGGAGGGTCTGTGGGGGAATTTCCTGAAAATCAGAGCAAAACGGGGTAAAAATGGCAACTTTACTGAAACTTTTTCCCGGAATTTTAACCCGTTATGTTTGGAAAAATAGCATGACTTGAGTAGCAGACTTCTAGTCTAAACTCGCTCCTTACGGCATACGAAATGAGACTTTCAACTTGAAGCAAATAATTTTCACCTGTCAGTCCAACCAAAATCTTCAAACACTATGAAACTGCACCAGCCTATCATGAGTACATAAAACCAAATTGAAAACTAGGCCAAGAGTACATAGGACTATAGGAGAAACCAGAAACGGTCAACTGACCATACAATCCCATGCAAATAAGCAGAGCACAGGCCAGCATCCAAATGAGCACAGCAACGCCAGCCTGAGCCACCAAGAGCATTGCTACGGCAAACAGCAGGCAGATGAGCAGGGTATACCAAGAGTACACCCAGACCACGATGGTCAGCCACAGCAGGAGCATTAGCATATCGAATACCCTTGCACTAAGAGCATTGCGCAGCGGGCTGGCGTTGTAGAGCAGGGCGTGAGCCACCAGCCAGGGCAGCATGAGCAAGCCTTGACGCAGGGCAATGTTCCACTCGTAGTTGGACGAGTCCCGACGCAGTCCGCCCAGACCGGGCTCGAAGAAGCCGCCCCAGACCACGTCACGGAAGTCTCGCGTCCCCACCCACGCGTAGTAGCTGCAACCATCACATATACCATTGACTAACTCGTCAAGAGTATATGGGGGCGTGGGGGGAAACTGCTCACCTCCCCCCATAAAGAATGGAGGGGGATTGGGGCGATTGCTCCCTCCCATTTGTGAAAAAGGGGGATTTTTTGTCTACTTAAGTATTTATACAAAGTTAAGATAGGGATAGAGGGGGAAGGGGAGGGCGAAGAGAATAGTTTTGCATATAACTGGTCAACTATTAACTGAATATTATTAATGAAGAGGGAGATTTTGTTTACTAGTGTTAGTATATATAGAGATAGTTTAAGGGGAAAGGGGAAAAAACACATGATGAAATAAATATAGTATAACAAAACAATGAAATTAGTGCACTTAAATTAAATTTAGTAAGTGATTGCGACTTCTTCCAGACCGTACACCTGGTAGGTAGGCGACTCTTCAGTGGAGCTACCTCCAGGGACATGCTTTTAAAATTTTGAAAAAAGAATAAAAATTAATAAAAATGGTTTCGTCGCCAGTCGCCTCAGCTAGGTGCATATTAGTAACATTAAAGCACAATGGTTCATAATAAACAGGCTGTAACTATATGTAATATAAACGTTCAGGAGTGTCGATTCCGTATTTCTTATGCATACTCAACTTAGTACATATGGTGATAAACGATGCTCTTAAGCGTCTTTTGCTATATCCCTTAGGGACCAGACTATGCATAAGTTTGTTGGTTCGTAGTTTGAAGTCATTCAAGCTACTGCAAACTTTCCAAAAGCGAATTAGTTCGTTCTTAAATGTATTATAAGCACAGTTACTGGACATATTTCCAGTTAGGTCAGGGAGAGAAATAGTGTTAAAGTCGAACTCATCTCGTTTGTCAAATATGTTAATAGTAAACTGACGTTCACTAATGCTAATGGTCATGTCGAGTACATCTGCTTTGTCACTTGTGCTATTGATTTTCTTAAGAGTAAGACTATGCGGATAAATATCTTTATAAATATCATAAAAAGTGTCATCATCGTTGAAAAGAGTAATATCATCAATGTATCGGTATACGTACTTCAGTTTTTTGTAACAGCTATTGTTTTTTAATAAATTTTCTTTGACATACTTGAATTCAAAGCCAAAAAGAACAAGGTTAGCTATAAAGGGACCAACGTTGGTACCCATAGGTATCCCAATTTTTTGTCTCAACAACTTATCGCCACATAGGAAATAACTATTTTCCACAATCCATCGAGTAAGTTTGAGCATTGATTCTTTGTCAACGCCTATACCTTTTGTGTAGTTTGAAAACCAGTTAGCATAATTTCCATGTAGAGCTAGTCGTGATTGTTTGTTGAATGCTATTTTCAACACAACTTCCATCGACGAGAAAATTTCGCTGTGGACCAGATTGGTGTATAGTTGACCAAAATCATAAGTGTTTACAGTTTTAGCTATTTTCTTTTTGTTCAAAACTTCAATGTCATTCAGAATACGTTTATTGCTATCAATGATCCAGTATGGAGAAATATTCCACTGACTAGAATGTAGGCTGTTGCAATAGTTTTCTACTTTCTTTTGAATTTTCTTGTAGCCAAAACTAAGTGCTAGAGACATAGGTTTAGTGCAAGACTTGGCACTAGAAATTATTGTTCTAAATCCAGTAGGGTTCTTATGAAATTTAGGTATCATTTGCACAAAAGGCAAGTGTTTGTTTTCCGAGGTAACATTGAAACCAAACGACGTTGACTCATCGGATAGCTTTTCAATTAGATCAGAAGCTTTAATATTATTGATAATTTCGTAAGTATTGCTGCTATGCGTAATACCCATTTCTTCGAGTAGTTTGTTGATATAGAAAACTTTGCAGATAATAGCAAAATTCTGTGATGCTTTATCCACAACGGTAAAAACGAATTTCTCTTGCAGTTTCTTAATTTTATTCTTTAATTTTAAATTGTTTATTAACTCCATATTATTGCGAGTGAATTTATTGTCCTTAATCTGACATTTAGCCATGTCAAGGACATTCTCTTTCCATTCTTGAAAATCAGCAATATTATATTTTCTTTTTTCAGATATTTTTATCACGTAATCGCTCACAGCATCAGTGAGAGCATTGATCATTTCCTCTTTATTTATAGGTTTAGGCAGTCGGTATTTCGTACCTTTGCTCAAAATTTTTTGAATTATCGGGTCATCAACTACACTTGTGTCTCCGGTAATTATATGTTTATGATAATTATCCGAAAATTGTGAGACGTTGCATTCACATGTTTTTTGCTCTCGAATCCACTGATCGATATGAATATCTTGAATAGATTGTCTGTAATTAAAGAATAGTGAGCCAATTGTCTTATCATACCGATAGATAGTCATAGGAATGGATAATTTTTGGTCCGCATTAGCGGGCCAGACGTTGCTAACTCTATCAGATTTGAATATCTTATACAGGTTAACATTTTCGCAAATTGGATTGCAATAGTGTATTAGTATTTTCGCAGGCTTTTCCTTTTTGGCGTTGTTTAAAGCTATTTTTTTGCTTTCCAGTTTAAATCTGCACAAGTCTTTAATTAAGCTCAAGTGTTCATCTGTAAATTTATCCATAAGCTTAGCGTACAGAAGACCAATTGATTTTTTATCCATTGCGAAAATGATGCCAGTTATTTTAGATCGGAATAGTTTAATATCATTCTTGATTGTCTTGGTAACTTCGCCAATGAATTTGTTAATATCATTATCTTGTTTTCTATGCTGGCGTGATTTCTTTCTGCCTCTACAATGGCTGTATCGTTCGATTTTGTTGAAATGACAATATATTGGCAGATTTGAGTTTTCTTTTCGAATCCGATCATTAAGTCCATAAGGGAACTTAGTTCGAAGTGTTTTGATCCAATAGTCTTCTCGTTCCAATCTATTCTCTTTATCAGTGTTATCGTCTCCAGTATCAACTAACTTTTCTATGATAGTAACAGAATATTTTTTGCAAATTCCAGATTTGAAATGTGTAGAAAGTAATTTACAGCCCAAGCTATTATTCTCAATTGACCGTCTGTGATCTCCAAAACGCTCTCTGAGCGATCTTTTAGTTTCACCAACGTATTGGATATTGCAATCCGTGCAAGTAATTAAGTAGATGATGTTAGTAGCGCTGCAGTCCAAAATAACTTGTGTCTGGTGATTCGTTACTATGTGCTTTCTGTTGGTGTAGGCGTCGCTGAAGCTAGTGCAAGCGTCCACGTATTTGCATGTCAAACACTTTCGACTTTTGCAAAGATTCATTGTAGTCGCACCAAAATTGGACCTGTTTTCCCCTACGTCCGGTCCGAAACGAAGGAAGCCACTGTGGGGATGCTTATGTTAAATAATTCCAATAACCTTACAGGTAATAATAGGGTGCATCGTCCCAAAACCCGTTGCCTAATGGATAGCGTGGCCTATCGTCCCGTGGCATGGGAGATAGTTAAACCTGATCTAACCAAAAGGATACAATAACTTATGGTAAGTAAAATTATACCACCAATGGGTATAGAACCCACAGGATCCACAATTGTACCAGTGCATTCCAATACAACTAATTATGATAAATAGATTAAGTTTATCCGTAAGCGCATTCGACGGTGCTACTTAACTGATCTACAGTAAACGCGCCGGATACAGTTTAATAGTATAAACCGGAGAAACCGGACAGACACAATAAAATTGAGACAAAATTAATATTAAGGACGCAAGCAACTTTTATGAACAATTAATCAATGCCAAATTCTATTCCAGCAACAATCCCGCAGGTCAACGGTCACAATTAAATTAACTAAACCTGTGTAATCTACTTTTCTCCCAACTAACAGTGTGCTTGACGTTAAACTTCAATATTAACAAAATTTGTAATGGCTATCTGACATATCGTTATAACAACATAATGATACGCTAGCGCCAATAAGCGTGAGTTTAACTGTACAAATATCTTATATGTAGTTAAATGTAGCAAAAGAGGAAAAATGAACTTAGCAAAAAGGAACGTTTAAGCAGGCATTAGTATTGTTATTCTGTGATCGAGTAGGGAGTGACAATAACTTTATCCGATTAAATCGAAAACGTGATATTTAGTATATATGCTTAATATAAGAGAAGAAGGAAGTGCACCGACAGCCGAAGCCCGGTGGGATCGAATCGAATAACCACCAACAGTGTTAGCTGGGTGGGGTAGAATGTAGATAAATAATACTATAATAACCATTAAGAAGTCAACCATTAACAAAGTAATTTGAGGAAAATGGGGGGAGGGGGATGACATTTAGTATATATCTTAATATAAGAGAAAAACGAAGTGCACCGACAGCCGAAGCCCGGTGGGATAGAATAACCACCGACAGTGTTAGCTGGGTGGGGTAGAATGTAGATAAATAATACTATAATAACCATTAACAAGTTAACCATTAACAAAATAATTTGAGGAAAAAGGGGGGGGAGGTTTTAGAGGGAGTTTTTTGGTAACTTTTAAGATAAGGTTTAAACTTAAGTAGACGAAGAGAGAAAGTTAAATAAATATAAATAAAAGCGAAAAACGCAAGTGCGACGTAGTAAGAGCGAGAAAACACTCAGCCACCAAACTACGAAACACCAATAGAAATTTGTGAAAAAGGGAATTTTTTGTCTACTTAAGTATTTATACAAAGTTAAGATAGGGATAGAGGGGGAAGGGGAGGGCGAAGAGAATAGTTTTGCATATAACTGGTCAACTATTAACTGAATATTATTAATGAAGAGGGAGATTTTGTTTACTAGTGTTAGTATATATAGAGATAGTTTAAGGGGAAAGGGGAAAAAACACATGATGAAATAAATATAGTATAACAAAACAATGAAATTAGTGCACTTAAATTAAATTTAGTAAGTGATTGCGACTTCTTCCAGACCGTACACCTGGTAGGTAGGCGACTCTTCAGTGGAGCTACCTCCAGGGACATGCTTTTAAAATTTTGAAAAAAGAATAAAAAATTAATAAAAATGGTTTCGTCGCCAGTCGCCTCAGCTAGGTGCATATTAGTAACATTAAAGCACAATGGTTCATAATAAACAGGCTGTAACTATATGTAATATAAACGTTCAGGAGTGTCGATTCCGTATTTCTTATGCATACTCAACTTAGTACATATGGTGATAAACGATGCTCTTAAGCGTCTTTTGCTATATCCCTTAGGGACCAGACTATGCATAAGTTTGTTGGTTCGTAGTTTGAAGTCATTCAAGCTACTGCAAACTTTCCAAAAGCGAATTAGTTCGTTCTTAAATGTATTATAAGCACAGTTACTGGACATATTTCCAGTTAGGTCAGGGAGAGAAATAGTGTTAAAGTCGAACTCATCTCGTTTGTCAAATATGTTAATAGTAAACTGACGTTCACTAATGCTAATGGTCATGTCGAGTACATCTGCTTTGTCACTTGTGCTATTGATTTTCTTAAGAGTAAGACTATGCGGATAAATATCTTTATAAATATCATAAAAAGTGTCATCATCGTTGAAAAGAGTAATATCATCAATGTATCGGTATACGTACTTCAGTTTTTTGTAACAGCTATTGTTTTTTAATAAATTTTTTTTTTTTTTTGTGTTCTTATATAGAAAGAAAAAAGGAAGGTGTTTTGCTATGGTGGTTTGTTGGTTGGTATATGTTTCTCTATTTTCTTCATCTTTTACCCCCCCACACATTATATCTATTTCCCTTCCCCTTTACTTAGTTTGAGCATTGGTTCTTTTTCTTCGCCTTTACCTTTTCTTTGTTTGTAGTCCCATTTCCCTTAGTTTCATTTTCATCCTCTTCTTGTTTTTTTTTGTTTTCTTCTTTTCTCACCACTTCCTCCATCTAAAAAAATATTCCTGTGGGCCAGATTGGTGTATAGTTCTCCCAAAAATCATATGTGTTTACTTTTTTATCTATTTTTTTTTTTTCAAAATTTCCTATCTTTTCCGATTTCCTTTTTTCTTTTCATGTTTCCAGTATGGAGAAATATTCCACTGACTAGAATGTAGGCTGTTGCAATAGTTTTCTACTTTCTTTTGAATTTTCTTGTAGCCAAAACTAAGTGCTAGAGACATAGGTTTAGTGCAAGACTTGGCACTAGAAATTATTGTTCTGAATCCAGTAGGGTTCTTATGAAACTTAGGTATCATTTGCACAAAAGGCAAGTGTTTGTTTTCCGAGGTAACATTGAAACCAAACGACGTTGACTCATCGGATAGCTTTTCAATTAGATCAGAAGCTTTAATATTATTGATAATTTCGTAAGTATTGCTGCTATGCGTAATACCCATTTCTTCGAGTAGTTTGTTGATATAGAAAACTTTGCAGATAATAGCAAAATTCTGTGATGCTTTATCCACAACGGTAAAAACGAATTTCTCTTGCAGTTTCTTAATTTTATTCTTTAATTTTAAATTGTTTATTAACTCCATATTATTGCGAGTGAATTTATTGTCCTTAATCTGACATTTAGCCATGTCAAGGACATTCTCTTTCCATTCTTGAAAATCAGCAATATTATATTTTCTTTTTTCAGATATTTTTATCACGTAATCGCTCACAGCATCAGTGAGAGCATTGATCATTTCCTCTTTATTTATAGGTTTAGGCAGTCGGTATTTCGTACCTTTGCTCAAAATTTTTTGAATTATCGGGTCATCAACTACACTTGTGTCTCCGGTAATTATATGTTTATGATAATTATCCGAAAATTGTGAGACGTTGCATTCACATGTTTTTTGCTCTCGAATCCACTGATCGATATGAATATCTTGAATAGATTGTCTGTAATTAAAGAATAGTGAGCCAATTGTCTTATCATACCGATAGATAGTCATAGGAATGGATAATTTTTGGTCCGCATTAGCGGGCCAGACGTTGCTAACTCTATCAGATTTGAATATCTTATACAGGTTAACATTTTCGCAAATTGGATTGCAATAGTGTATTAGTATTTTCGCAGGCTTTTCCTTTTTGGCGTTGTTTAAAGCTATTTTTTTGCTTTCCAGTTTAAATCTGCACAAGTCTTTAATTAAGCTCAAGTGTTCATCTGTAAATTTATCCATAAGCTTAGCGTACAGAAGACCAATTGATTTTTTATCCATTGCGAAAATGATGCCAGTTATTTTAGATCGGAATAGTTTAATATCATTCTTGATTGTCTTGGTAACTTCGCCAATGAATTTGTTAATATCATTATCTTGTTTTCTATGCTGGCGTGATTTCTTTCTGCCTCTACAATGGCTGTATCGTTCGATTTTGTTGAAATGACAATATATTGGCAGATTTGAGTTTTCTTTTTGAATCCGATCATTAAGTCCATAAGGGAACTTAGTTCGAAGTGTTTTGATCCAATAGTCTTCTCGTTCCAATCTATTCTCTTTATCAGTGTTATCGTCTCCAGTATCAACTAACTTTTCTATGATAGTAACAGAATATTTTTTGCAAATTCCAGATTTGAAATGTGTAGAAAGTAATTTACCGCCCCAGCTATTAATTCTCAATTGACCGTCTGTGATCTCCAAAACGCTCTCTGAGCGATCTTTTAGTTTCACCAACGTATTGGATATTGCAATCCGTGCAAGTAATTAAGTAGATGATGTTAGTAGCGCTGCAATCCAAAATAACTTGTGTATGGTGATTCGTTACTATGTGCTTTCTGTTGGTGTAAGCGTCGCTGAAGGCTAGTGCAAGCGTCCACGATATTTGCATGCTCAAACACTTTCGACTTTTGCAAAGATTCATTGTAGTCGCACCAAAATTTGGACCTGTTTTCCCCTTTACGTTCGGTCCGAAACGAAGGAAGCCACTGTGGGGATGCTTATGTTAACAATAATTCCAATAACCTTACAGGTAATAATAGGGTGCATCGTCTCCCAAAACCCGTTGCCTAATGGTATAGCGTGGCCTATCGTCCCGTGGCATGGGAGATAGTTAAACCTGATCTAACCAAAAGGATAGAAATAACTTATGGTAAGTAAAATTATACCACCAATGGGTATAGGGCCTACAGGTATCCACAATTGTACCAGTGCATTCCAATACAACTAATTATGATAAATAGATTAAGTTTATCCGTAAGCGCATTCGACGGTGCTACTTAACTGATCTAACAGTAAACGCGCCGGATACAGATAATACAATAGCTATAACCCGGAGAAACCGGACAGACACAATAAAATTGAGACAAAATTAATATTAAGGACGCAAGCAACTTTTATGAACAATTTAGAAATTAAATGCCAAGTTTACTATTGTAGCAACAATCCCGCAGGTCAACGGTCACAATTAAATTAACTAAACCTGTGTAATCTACTTTTCTCCCAACTAACAGTGTGTCTGACGTTAAACTTCAATATCAAGAATAGTCCGGAATGGCTATGTGGCGCTACACACTCCCGGTTATAACAAAATACCGGGAGGTTAGCGATAAAGTTGGCGAAAATTAATGAACAAAGATCCTATACGGTAAGTTAAAATGTAGCAAAAGAGGAAAAATGAACTGAGCAAAAAGGAGCTTTTAAGCAGGCATTAGTATTGT